>JAPKLX010003465.1:0-11088 GCA_026898415.1 Leonotis leonurus
TGAGTGTTGAGTGAGTGCGGAATAATGGTGGAATAGTGATTGCTCTTATTTAGAAAACCTTAAGAAGTTAATCAGATCAATTAAGAAGATTGATTAAGAATGCAGATTATATGATGGTGATAAAAAGTTAGAATAATAAACAACTGAAATGAAATATGCAGAAATGTAAAGCACACAGATGTTTAACGTTGTTCGGGAAATCCCTACGTCCACTATCTGGTCAAATCTAGACCAGATTATCCACTACTAGGATACTCTGCTTCTTTATACTCGTGGAGAACGAGTCACAAGTATCAATCACAACTAGAGAGATACTTATGCACGAAATAAGGGTCGTGTCCCTTTACAACATATTACCTCTACGTTACCACTAGAAAACTACTAGCTAGCAGGGTGATCTCCTTTCTCTCGATAAGAAAGACTTGAATCGAGGTGGTTGGTGTGATGTAGGATCACAGAGTGTTGAAGCTCTAAGTCTGGATAGCAGATTGATTGCTTGAGAGTATGACAACAGTATAGCTCCAGATCTTTAACTTCAGCTATATAGGCATTGAATTTTAAATTCTAGCCGTTGTTGATTGGTGTGAGATAGATGGTATATTGCCAATCAATGACTTCCATCATATCTGTTCTTGCCATATAGGAAAGGTTGACTCAATCTTTGAGTTATGGAAAGTAGATTTGCTAACGGTCTCTTTGCTTCTATATGTTAACCGAAGGTGTTCTTTCCAATCCCAGTTGGATGGACTTTTAATCTTGACGTGGCAAGAGCATATGATGTGTAGGATGATGTTAGCTGGTGGATTGATGATTCAGTCGTTCTGGTTCCGCGCTGTAGGCATCGATCTGGTCATCGATCTGGTCGCTGTCTGTTACAGCAGATCGATTCCTTTTGGCGTGAAAACTTGACCTTCATCCTATTCTAAGTTGAGATTGACTTCTATAGGAACATCTCCTTTACATTTCAAGTCATTTCCTAATCTGTTCCATAACAGTATTCACTTTATCTCTAGTGATCTGTTTTTACACGTAGAACAGTTAAAACTTTAAGACAGCTAAGTGTGTTTCGAAAGACCATCATTAAAACTACAAAGTGGGTTCCCAACAATTTTCCCCTTTTTGATGATGTCGAAACCACACTTTACAATGATGTCCTAGCAACTCTTAAGAATGATCTGGTTTGATGACCAGATAGATGATTGTTCGTTATTTAGGTTATAACGATTTAAGATAATTTTTATATGTGTTCTGGACAATAGAGTGTTGTCATCAGAAACTTCAAAGAGACTTCATATATATATAGAGACAAAAAGAGTTTACAGATAGTCATGACAAAAGGTAAGAAATGCAGATCATAATGATAAGAGAATTGTAGCTATCTGCTCTTTCTTCTTTCTTCTTGTTGTCTCTTCATCTTAGCCCTTGTCTCATCCGAGATCAGCTGCACACTCTCATAAATCCCTTCCCTTATCCTTATATAATCTGGATCTTCTGCATCCACCTTGTATCCTCTGTTCTCAGCAAGCTGATTAATGAAGGTGAGCAGGAATGTCTTGTCTAGTAGATCAGTCCCTGGAATGGTGGGGCATGATCTGTATTCTTTCTCGGGCGCAGTGATCTGGATGTTAGCTTGTGCTGCAGCTTTTCTAATCTCTTCCACCAGATCACTAGCATCATTCATGTCTAGATATCGATTGAATGTTTCATTAGGTGATCCATCAGTGTATGCAGGTTCCTTCAGGAAGTATCTGCAGAGAACGAATGCATTCTTGAGCCTTTCCCATCCATCTCTTAGGTGAACTGGGACCCAGTTGGTCACTCCAGATGGTCTGATGTGAGTCGATGGCCAGCTGGATCCAGTTTTCTTCTTCTTCTTTTGAGTTTGGCTCGATCTGCTAGATGATTTAGATTTTTGAGTGTGAGCAGATGGAGCAGATGGAGGGCTGGCTGTTTGTGCAGTGATCTGCTGCTCCGGTTGAGCTATCTCCTTTCCTTTCCCTTTTTCAGCAGCAGCAGATGGCTTTATTTTCTTCCCAGTCCCTTCCCCCTTTTCGACATCAGCAACAACCATGTTGATAAGTGTCCGAAGGGAAGAGATCTCTTCCTTCAATGCATTGATCTCTTTGTCAGTCTCCACCTTCTGTGTAAGTAGGGATGTGATGTTGAGGTTGGAATCATCAAGCTGCTTTTGAAATGATTTTGTAATGTTGGACAGTTCGGCTGTGTGGCGCTCTACATCTTCCTGGACAATCCCAAAGTCGTTGAAATATGTGTCGATCATTGTTTTTGTGGGATAGCGCAGTTCGCTTAACTTCCGTTCTACAAAATTCTTCCCATTGACCTCAAACTGTTTGAACATGGCCTTGATGTGTGAGATGGCTTCCTTTAGAATGTCAGCTGTTATGCCATCGGTCTGTTCTTGCACTATGGCATGCACCATTTCCTTCTCTTTCTCAGCAAAGGCAGTGATAATCTTGAAGATTTCTTTGACTTTGAGCTCAGTGGTAAACAGACTTTGATCGATCTGTGCCTTTCTTTCTTCAGCAGCAGCTCGATCATCGTCCATTTTCTTGCTAACTTCTTCAATCTTCAACCTGCATATTCTCCTTAAGTCAGAGTCAACTTGATCGACATGTGTCTTCAAGTGATCGTTGAACTCTGTGAGTATGCGGATGGCTTCATCTTGAACAGTGGAAAGGGTGCCATACATGTACTTGTGAACTTTCTGGGAGATGAGATCTCTCACTTGTGCATTAGACAGGGATTGAGGCTGGGTCATCAATATGTCTTCCAGATTTGACATTTCAACGTATTCATCCATTGTGGCAGCGACAGCTGGGGTGTATATGTGATCTGTGTTTACACCACCCACCCTCTGTCCTGCTAGTTCATGTTCTGGTTCATGAACTGGTTCCTCCTCAGCCAGTGCAGTAGTGGGCTGTTCAACCTCAGCCATGGGCTGATCTTGTTTTGTTATTGCTGCACCCTGTTGGTGAGCATCAGCCTGAGCTACTTCAGCTGCTTCTTCTACAATCGCTTCAACAATCTCTTCATCTTCGTGATCAGAGGTTATACTTTCGAAGAATTGCAGCATCCCAGCCTTCTCATACAAAGATCTCAGATCGATCTTTAATTTGATGGCTTCGTGCTGGGATATGGCTAGTATGTCTTGGGGAAAAGATTCTCATAGTTCTGTGATGGAAGAAACTCCGAAGGTGTTTAAGAAGATGGCTTCTTCAGCTTTCAGCGCATCGATGGATTTAACCTTCAGCAGAGCATCCAGTACATAGAACTCCTTATCCTTGATAAGAAGCAGGAGTTGAACTCTCTTTGCTGCATCATAGCTCTCAAGAGTGAGCTGGATGCCTGGAAATCGTTTGAGAACAGCACGATCTGCCTCTGTTTCAAGTAGTTTTACAACTGTTTTAGCCTTGTGTTGTTCTTCATCTTCACCAGATGATGCATCCTCTCCTTCTGAGACCTCATCGATCTGCTCAAGTGGTTCTGCAGACGATGGACTGGTGGAGTGTGCTGGAGAGAAGTCCTCTGGTGGACCACCCAACTGAATTTCTTCTTCCTCAACCTCCTGTTGAGGGAGAATGGTTTCAGCTGCAGCAGGTACCTCAGCCTGGACTTCGTCTGTAAGCTTCTGAAGTCGTCTGCGCTTGGTTTTAGGTGGCTGGGCTGCTGTAGAGATATCTGTGTCAATCGAGCTAGATCTTCTGGAGGTCCTCTTGGTGGGTGTCTTCTCGATTGTTTTCTCCTTTGTGATTTTGAATTTGGTGGGTCGATCTGCTCGAACAGATGGAGGAATCCAGATATGATTCGAATTTCCCATCTCCATCAGTGCATTAAAGACTACTGAGTCTTTAACCCTGGCAATCAGATTTGCTGAAATGCCCATTGATATTTCTATCTGATGCTGGTCCTTTGGGAAGTGCTGTCTGGTGTTGAATTCAACAGCAGTATCCCACTGGTGGTGAGGGAAGAATGTTTCCAGCATGAAGCTTAATTTCGTTGAGTGTCTCAAGCTGCTGCGCTGCACTTCAATGCCAGGGGATCCTCCTTTCACGAACAGGATCATCTTGGCTTCCTTGGCCAAGAGATCAAATAAAATCCTGCTCCAGTTCACTGGCAGGTTGAGTACCACTGCTGCTAGGATCCTGAATTTCTCAGGGGTGATCTGGTCGTAGGATCCATTGTGGTTGAAAAAGATTCGCTGTACGAATTCAAACAGAATTCTGAATTCTGGAGCGAGAAGTGCACGGACAAACATCCTGTTTGTATATTGGATGGGTATGATCATCACTATCTCCACAGCTTCTTGCAGCTGTTCTGCAGTGATTTCCCCAAGTCAAGACCTTCATCTTTCACTTTGTAAACGTCGTTGTTGATGTTGATGACGTTGTACGAGGTGTTGCTGATAGTATTCCCTTTACTGACCCTTATGGTTGCCTCATCTCCACCCCTCTCTCCCTGCCATGAGAGGTAGAAGGCAGCAACATCCTTGGGTAGGAAATGAACTGGGTGTGAAGTGATAATATTGTGAAAGCCTACAGGAAACACAGAAGAGCATATGTGAGCACTATCCTTCCATCAGTGAAGTATAAGTGCCCAAAACAGTTTATACAGTCTAGCAGTTTATATCACAGTAACCATAACCATTCGTATATACAGATGAGAAAAGAAAACAGTTCAAAACGCATGTTTGAAAAGTAACATAGGACAAATCATAACAAAACCATAAAATCGTGAACCTTTGCATTGGCGAACAAGGTCAAATGCCTTTTCTAGTTGGTGCAAATATGGTTTCAGAAAGTTCGCTTGGTTAAGAAAAACAGAGGATTTGGGTGCCATTGTTACTAAAACAGAGTGAATTTCGAAAGTAGAGAGAGTTTGAAAGAGAGGAAATTTTGCTAAGTGTTTCGAGAAATATAAGTGTAAGTGATAGATGAAACAACTTATCAAACATATAAACGAAAGAGAAGATAAGTAAAGGAATAAAATATTCAGAAATCTTTCCCTTTTTCAGCTTTTCCCGCCTTTCCATGTTCTAGGTTTACAGTCTATACCCGCCTCTCTTTATCGTGTGATGCATGCGCTTGATCAAACGGTTGTGATGTGGCGCGTTGTTTTTGTTGCAGTCATTTTCTCCCTTTTTCTTGATTTGGAAGATATTTCCTCGATCACGTTTCCCAATTACTGTACTTAATCATCAAAAATAAAAGATTTGATATCTAGTGACAGAAATTAGATATTTTGTATAATTAGTCGCCGTATATAGTTGACCTTTCCCCCTTAACCAAGTAATGGGATAATTAATAAGAAATATATTAAATTAATATCCACGTGGCATTTAGTAATCTGGTCAAGGTCGATCTCTTGCATAGTGAGAGCTATCGATCTGGTTGTGCCACTGTTCAATCTGGTGTTTTGACTCCTTTACTAATTCCTAGTTGGAATCTGATTAATTGACATATACTCAGTGATCTGGTGTCAATTCCCTGTTGGAATTTCACGTGATCTGGATTTTATCAATCTGGACCATGATGATCTGGTTTTGATTCCCTGTTGGAATATTGAATTTGATCTGGTTTAGATCAATCTGGTCCTTTCTTCAAGATTTAAAAGTCCTGGTTATGAAGTGATGTCTCACATCCACATGTTTGCATCTGGTGTGCAACACTGGGGTCTGTGTGATTGCTATAGCACTTGAACTATCACATAAAATTGGTATTTCCTTGACATCAATCTCATAATCTTTAAGCTGTTGTTTTAACCATAGTATTTGTGCACAATAACTTCCAGCTGCCATATATTCTGCCTCTGTAGTTGAGGTGGCAACTGATGTCTGTTTCTTTGAGAACCAAGAAATCAGTTTATTTCCTAGAAACTGACATGTACCATATGTTGACTTTCTGTCCAGTTTACATCCAGCATATTCTGAGTCAGTATATCCAGTTAGCTCAAAATTATCTTCACATGAATACCATAATCCTACACGGGCTGTTCCCTTAAGATATCTTAGTATCTTCTTAGCTGCTTCCATGTGAGACTCTTTGGGATTTGCTTGATATCTTGCACATACTCCTACTGCAAATGTGATGTCAGGTCGACTGGCAGTTAGGTATAGTAATGATCCTATGATTCCTCTGTATTGAGTAATGTTTGCTGGTTTTCCTTCTGGATCTGGATCAATTTTCCCATTTGTTTGCATTGGGATTTTTACTGGGTTACTGTCTTTTAACCCAAACTTGGTCAGCAGATCATTAATGTATTTTGTCTAATTAATAAAGATACCATCTGGTAGCTGCTTGACCTGCAAACCTAAAAAGAAGCTCATTTCTCATATCATGGACATTTGGTACTTATTTTTCATAAGTTCAGCAAATTTGTCACACAGATAGGTAGATTGAGATCCAAAAATGATATCATCTACATAGATCTGGACTAAGAGAATGTTTTCTTTGACTTTGATGATAAACAAAGTCTTGTCAACAGATCCTCTTCTGAAACCAGATTCTAGTAGGAAGGTTGATAAGGTCTCATACCAAGCTCTAGGGGCTTGTTTTAGACCATAGACTGCTTTAGCCAGTCTGTATACTTTTTGATCTGGATCTGCCTCTTCAAATCCAGGTGGCTGTTCCACATATACTTCTTCTTCAAGGATGCCATTAAGGAAGGCACTTTTGACATCCATCTGGTATACTTTGAATCGTTTGTGAGCAGCATATGCTAGAAATAGCCTTATAGCTTCTAATCTGGCTACTGGTGCGAATGTTTCATCAAAATCAATGCCTTCTTGTTGTTTATAGCCTTTAGCTACCAATCTGGCCTTGTTTCTGACTACTTCACCATTCTCATCTCGCTTATTTTTGAACACCCATTTTACACCAATCATACCTTGGTGTTTGGGTCTGTTCACGAGATACCAGACTTCATTCCTTTTGAACTCATTGAGTTCTTCTTGCATTGTTGTTATCCAATCTGCATCTTGAAGTGCTTCATATGCATCAGATGGCTCCATGTGAGAGAGGTAACAGCTTAACAATGCACTTTCTCCATGCATTCTTCTGGTCTTCACACGAACTGATGGGTTCCCAACGATCTGTTCTGATGGATGGTCTTGTATCCATCTTCTTCTTCTGGTCATCTCTTCATCAGATATTTCAGGATCAGGTTGATCTGTTGGTTCCTCAAACTCAGGGTGTGTTGTTGATATGGTTTGGAATGGATTCTCATCTGGACTTTCTTCTGAATTTGGATTTTCATGTTGATCATCGTTTGTAACGATTGTTTCATTGTTTTCTGTTGATGATCTGTTTTCATCCAGATTGTGTTGTGATATTCCCCCTTGCTGTATGATCTCTTCAGCAACAGGTGGAGTGACAATTTCTTCATCCTCACTTTTTGAATTCCAGACAAGAACATCTAAAAGTAGTAGTTCATTCATCCTTCTGGTAGTCGCCTGGTTTTCAGTCTGCTTTTCATCTGGTGACCTGTACTCAATAGTAGACTTGTCAAAAACAATATGAGGTGTTACCTCCACAATATGAGAGTTCTTATTGTAAACTCGATAAGCTTTACTAACATCAGAATATCCTAAGAATATTTCAGGGTCAATTTTGCTATCAAAAGTTTTCAATTGTGATTTCCCATTATTGTGTATGTAACACAGACAGCCAAAAGATCGAAAGTAGGAAATCTTAGGCTTTCTACTGTTCCATATCTTATACGGTGTCTTTCCATGTCTGAGTGTGATGGATGATCTGTTTTGAGTGTAGCAGGCTGTGTATATAGCTTCTGCCCAGAATTTCTTCGGTAGATTGGTTGCATTAAGCATTGTGCGAGCTACTTCTTTGAGTGATTTGTTTCTCCTTTCAACAACTCCATTCTGTTGGGGAGTTTGAGCAGCAGATGTTTGATGAGTGATTCCCATCTTGTTGCAGTATGCTTCAATCTTCTGGTTGAGAAATTATGTTCCTCGATCTGTTCTGATAGAGGTTATATTCATCTCTTTCTGTTTTGTGATCTTGTGTAGGAAGTCAGAGAGCTTGTCTAGGGTCTCTTTCTTCTTTAACAAAAAGATGACCCAAGTAAATCTTGAGTAATCATCTATGATTACCAATGTGTACTTTCTCCCATTTATACTTAGTGGCTTCACTGGTCCAAACAGATCAAGATGTAACAGCTCCAGTATCCTTGATGTTGAGTGAGCTGTTTTGCTTGTAAAGGATGATCTGGTTTGCTTTCCAGCTTGACAAGCATCATACACTTGATCTGGTAGTCCTTCCACTAACTTTTCCTTGGCAGTCCTATTGATTGACTTGAAGTTTAGATGGCTTAATCTCCTATGCCATAACCAGCTGGTTTCTGATACAGTCTTAGTGACTAAGCAGGTCTGATCTGATTTGTCCACTGGACAATGTATAATCTATCCTGCAGTTTACCGGTAAGGAGTATTTCATCTCCTTCCTTGTTCTTCACCAGACAATTGTTAGTATAAAAAACAATCTGATTACCGTTAGCACAGAACTGACTTACAGAAAATAGATTGTGACTAAGACCCTCAACATATGACACATTAGTGATAGTGGTCTTGCCAACTTTGATGTTTCCATACCCTCTGGTATATCCTTTTGAATTACATCCAAAAGTAACCTGTGGTCCTGGTTTCTCTATGTAATCTGATAGCAAGTTCTTATCACATGTCATGTGTTTTGAACAACCACTATCTATTATCCAGATGGTTCCTCTTGCTACCTTACTCCTTCTTGCAGTTCTTTGATCCTGCAATTAATCAAACTTAGCTACCCTTTCAACGTTTAGGTGCTTGATTATTAGCAAATATTCCTTTTCGAATCCAGAACATTTTAGGGTTAGGAACAGAAATATAGCAGGTAATGATGTTCCCCTCATTGTCAACTTTAGATAGAGTGTGAATTTCAGATGGATGAAATCGTTCTGTTTCACCATTCTTTAAGTTTTTTTTATTATGAGCTGTCCTGTTGACAATTTTTGTCCTGTTGACATTTGTCTTTTTAAGGTGATCTGCTTTTGTGTAGTGAGTTGGTTGCCCCTTAGTTTGATGATACTGCCTGTTCTTCGCATCTTTTATTATCATCTTTTGAGGATAGCCTTTCTTGTTTTTCAAGTCCTTCACTTGATCTGGCATTTTCTTCCTTTCTGGTACAAAGCTTATGATTGCCGAAGATTTTTCTGAGTGACCTGGATATCCTAATACAGATGTGCCTTTTTGCTGCATGTTGATTAGCAGTTTGGCACGTTCATCACTTTTGTAAATCATTTCCTTGCCTTTCTTGTTCTTCTCCTCAGCAACATTGTTTCTGGTAACCAGATCCTTAACTTTTGAATTAAGTGAGTGGATCTCACTGTCTTTTCTCTTGATCTGTTCTTCCAGATCGTTCATTTTAGCAACAAATTGTGTGTTTGCTGTGCTTAGAGTCTGCTCAATTTTCTTTAATCTGTCGTTTTCTTCAACAACTTCTCTAAATAATCTCTTGATGCTTGAGTAACTTTTGAACATTTCATCTATTTCATCCCATGAGTATTCTGCTTGATCTTCACTTTCCTGTTCAAGATTGTTATTATTATTTGAGGAATTTGAGTAGCAGAAATTTACCTCAACATCATCTAGACCGTTGTCCAAACCCACATAGCATTCATTCCAGCTTTCTTCGTCATCAGCAATGAAGGCTTCATCATTTTCTGATGAGCTATCTGAGAAATGACTCGAGCTGCTTGAGTTTTGTTCAGCTATCATGGCTTTGCTTTCATATTTAAGCTTTTGGTCTCTTTTAGCTCTTAGTTCTTCTCTTTGGCTTCTGGACAGATCAGGACAATCTGTTTTGAAGTGACCTGTTCTGCCACATTCAAAGCAAGTGTAAACTGTAGAGCTAGAGGTCTTTGTTGTTTTAGTAGTTTGATTCTTGGATTCATTCTTGTCATCAGATCGATCATTGTCATGCTTCTTATAGAAGTTTTTCTTGTTATCTTTGTAGAAGCGTCTGTATTTCTTCGATCTGGTCTCCATCTTGTCCATTCGTCTGGCGATCATTGCAAACTCTTTTAAGAGTTTGTCATAGCCTTTCTCTTCATCTGGAGTAGTAGTCTCAGAAAGATCATCGGGTTTGCTCTTTGCTTTGAAGGCTACCTCTTTATCTTTCTTCAAACTGCTTTCTGCCTTTTTGGACAGATGATCTGGTCCTCGAATTCTTTGAATGTCACACTCATGACCTTCTAGGTGATCAAATAAGGCTTCAGTGGACAGTTCATTAAAATCTGCACGAAGGGGTTGCATTGCTGCATAGATCTCCCAGCTTGGTGGAAGAGCTCTAAGCACTTTCATGTTCTTCTCCCTTTGAGTATATTTGTTCTTTTTGAATGCAGATATCTCAAGGAGAATTCCAGTGAATCTCATCTTCATCTGCTCTATTGTCTCGCCTGGTTTCATTTTGAATTCATCATATTTTTTGCAGGCAAGAGACAGCTTGTTTTCAATCATTATTTCAGATCCTAGGGCTAGGTCTCTTAAGGCTTCCCACATCTCTTTGGCAGTATCCAGATCTTGGATTTTAGCCAGATGTATGCCTTTGACCGTGCTGGAGATGATCCCTTTGGCAAAGTCATCAAGATTTGCTTCTCTCCTTTCTTCATAAGTGTATTTTCTGGGATCCTTTAGCACAGATTCTTTGACTACTCCTGTATCAGTGATACGAGTAGTTTCTTCTGTGATTGCCAATGGTCCTTCTTTAATTACTTTCCACATCAAACAGTGATGTGCTTTGAGGCACATTTTGATTCTGAAGCTCCACTCTCTGTAACCTTGGATGGAGAATTCTTCGCATGCCCTGATAACAGATGATTCCATAGCAGATAGTATGCACGTGAATGAAAAAGGTTTTCCTAGATCTATTCAAGTTGACCACGCAGGTTTTATCCCTGTGAAACAAAACAATGGTCGTTTGAACCACTGCTCTGATACCACTTGTTGGTCCCGGAAGAGCAAGGTTTGGTGTATGGGGGGGGAATACACCAAACTACAAACTTTTCAGTTTACTTGACAAG
>JAPKLX010003267.1:0-11393 GCA_026898415.1 Leonotis leonurus
TGTTGGGAACCCTAAGATTAGTGTTGATGATGGTCTCTCGAAACACACTTAGCTGATCTTTGCTTGAAACTGTTCTCGTGTAAAAACAGATCACTATAGATAAGGTGATTTCTGTTATGGAACAGATTAGGAGATGACTTAAAATGTAAAGGATATATTCCTATAGAAGTCATTCTCAAACTAGAATAGGATGAAATTCATTGCTCTATGCCAAAGAAAAATCGATCTGCTGTAACAGACAGTGACCAGATCGATGACCAGATCGATACCAACAGCGATGAACCAGAGCGACTGAGTCATCAAACCATTAGCTGACATCATCCTACACATCATATGCACTTGCCACGTCAAGATCAAGGTCCATCCAACAGGGTTTGGAAAGATGATCTACGATTTAAACAAATAAGGAAAGAGACCGTTAACAATCTGATTTCCATAAATCAAAGATTGAGTCAACCTTTCCTATATGGCAAGAACAGGTATGATGGAAACCATTGATTGGCAATATACCATCTATCCCACGCCAATCAACAACGGCTAGAATTTAAAATTCAAGGCCTATATAGTTGAAGACAACAATCTGGAAATACAAGAGAACACGCACGAGCTATACTGCAATTATCCTTCAAGTTTTCTGCATTCCAGACTTAGAACTTCAACATCTTGTGATTCTACATCACACCAACCACCTCGATTCAAGTCTGTCTTGTCGAGAGAAAGGAGATCAGCCTGCTAGCTAGTAGTTTTCTAGTGGTAACGTAGAGGTAATCTGTTGTAAAGGGACACGACCCTTCATTCGTGCATAAGTATCATTCTAGGTGTGATTGATACTTGTGACTCGTTCTCCACGAGTATAAAGAAGCAGAGTATCCTAGTAGTGGATAATCTGGTCTAGTTTTGACCAGATCGTGGACGTAGGGATTTCCCGAACCACGGTAAACAACTGTGTGCTTTATATTTCTGCATTCTTTATATTATCTGTTGTTTATTATTCTAACTCTCTGCACTCTCATTCATCTGCATCTCAATCAATCTCGTAAACAATCTGGTTAATACTTAAAGGTTTTCAAAACAAGAGCAATCATTAATCCACCATTATTCCGCATTCACTCTACACTCAGGAGGTAATAAGATCACTCTTATTATCTGTTAAGTGTTTACACTAAGAGAGTAATCTGTTTGGACTAACCCAGCTACTGATCTGTATATCGATCTGGTCAGTCATCCCCAAGCAATTTCGTGTATAGAATAGCTTGAGCTCTCTTATAAATTGTCAAGTAAAACTGAAAAGTTTGTATTTGGTGTATTCCCCCCCCCATACACCAAACCTTGCTCTTTCGGGACCAACAAGTGGTATCAGAGCAGTGGTTCAAACTGACCATTGTTTTGTTTCACAAGGTTAAAACCTGCGTGGTCTACTTGAATAGATCTAGAAAAACCTTTTTCATTCACTTGCATACTGTCTGTTATGGAGTCTTCTGTTATCAGGGCCTGCGAAGAATTCTCAATTCAAGGATATAGAGAATGGAGCTTCAGGATCAAAATGTGTCTTAAAGCCCATCATTGCTTAATGTGGAAAGTAATAGAAGAAGGGCCATTGGCAATTACAGAAGAGACCACTCGTATCACTGAGACAGGAGCGGTTAAAGAAACCATACTAAAGGATCCCAGAAAATATACCTCTGAAGAAAGAAGAGAAGCAAATCTTGATGATTTTGCCAAAGGAATCATCTCCAGCACGGTCAAAGGCATACATCTGGCCAAAATCCAAGATTTGGATACTGCCAAAGAGATGTGGGAAGCCTTAACAGACCTGGCTCTAGGATCTGAAGTAATGATCGAGAATAAGCTGTCTTTAGCCTGCAACAAATACGATGAATTTAAAATGAAACCAGGCGAGACAATAGAACAGATGAAGATGAGATTCACTGGAATTCTCCTTGAGATATCTGCGTTCAAAAAGAACAAATATACTCAAAGGGAGAAAAACATGAAAGTTCTTAGAGCTCTTCCACCAAGCTGGGAGATCTATGCAGCAATGCAACCTCTAAGAGCAGACTTCAATGATCTGTCCACTGAAGCCTTATTTGATCATCTCGAAGGTCATGAGTGTGACATTCAAAGAATTCGAGGACCAGATCATCTGGTCAAAAAGGCAGAAAACAGCTCAAAGAAGGACAAAGAGGTAGCCTTCAAAGCGAAGAGCAAACCAGATGATCCTTCTGAGTCTGCTAATCCAGATGAAGAAAAAGGCTATGACAAACTCTTAAAAGAGTTTGCAATGATCGCCAAGCGAATGGACAAAATGGAGACCAGATCGAAGAAATTCAGACGCTTCTACAAAGATAACAAGAGAAACTTCAACAAGAAGTATGACAATGATCGATCTGATGACAAGAACGAGTCTAAGAAGCAGACTGCTAAAACTACAAAGACTTCTAGCTCTACAGACTACACCTGCTTTGAATGTGGCAGAACAGGTCACTTCAAAACAGATTGTCCTGATCTGTCCAGAAGTCAAAGAGATGAGCTAAGAGCCAAAAGAGATCGAAAGCTTAAAAATGAGCGCCAAGCTATGATAGCTGAACAGAACTCAAGCAGCTCGAGTCATTTCTCGGACAGTTCATCAGAAAATGATGAAGCCTTCATTGCTGACGATGAAGAAAGCTGGAATGAATGCTATGTAGGATTGCACAACGGGCTAGATGAAGTTGAGGTAAATTCTTGCTACTCTAATTCCTCAGATAATGATAATAATCTTGAACAGGAAAGTGAGGATCAAGCAGAATACTCATGGAATGAAATAGATGAAATGTTCAAATGCTACTCGAGCATCAAGAGATTGTTCAGAGAAGTAGTTGAAGAAAATGACAGATTAAAGAAAACTGATCAGATTCTAAGCATAGCAAACACACAATTTGTCGCCAAAATAAACGATCTGGAAGAACAGATCAAGAGCAAAGACAGTGAAATCCACTCACTTAATTCAAAAGTCAAGGATCTGGTTATCAGAAATAATGTTGCTGAGGAAAAGATCAAGAAGGGAAAGGAAATGATATACAAGAGTGATGAGCGTGCCAAGTTGCTAATCAATATGCAACAAAAGGGTACATCTGGTTTGGGATATCCAGGTCACTCAGAAAAATCTTCAGGAACTATAAGCTTCGTACCAGAAAGGAAGAAAATACCAGATCAAGTGAAAGACTTGAAAAACAAGAAAGGTCTTCCTCAAAAGATGGTCATAAAACAGACTGACAACAAGCAATACCATCAATCGAAAGGTCAACCAGCCTACTACACAAAATCAGATCATGTTCACAACAAAAGAGTCAACAGGACACCACCAAACAATAATGTCAACAGGACAGCACTAGTTAAGAAAGGATTGAAGAATGATAAAATAGAGAGATTTCATCCATCTGAAATACACTCCGTATCTAAAGTAGATAATGAGGGAAATATCATTACCTGCTATATAGCTGTTCCTAACCCTAGAATATTCTGGTTTCGAAAAGGATTGTTTACTAATAATCAAGCACCCAAACGTTGAAAGGGTAGCTAAGTGTAATTAATTGCAGGATCAAAGAACTGCAAGAAGGAGTAAGATAGCAAGAGGAACTATCTGGATTATAGATAGCGGTTGCTCAAAACACATGACGTGTGATAAGAATCTGTTATCAGATTACATAGAGAAACCAGGCCCACAGGTCACTTTTGGATGTAATTCAAAAGGATATACCAGAGGGTATGGAAACATCAGAGTAGGCAAGACCACTATCACAAATGTGTCATACGTGGAGGGTCTTAGTCACAATCTGTTTTCTGTAAGTCAGTTTTGTGCTAATGGTAATCAGATTGTTTTTGATACTAACAACTGTCTGGTGAAGAACAAGGAAGGAGATGAAATACTCCTTACCGGTAAACTGCAGGATAGGTTATATATTGTCCAGTGGACAAACCAGATCGAGACCTGCTTAGTCACTAAGACTGTATCAGAAACAAGCTGGTTATGGCATAAGAGATTAAGTCATCTTAATTTCAAATCAATCAACAGGATTGCCAAGGAAAGGTTAGTAGAAGGACTACCAGATCAGGTGTATGATAAAGATCACATATGTGACGCTTGTCAAGCTGGAAAGCAAACCAGATCATCCTTTACAAGCAAAGCAGCTCACTCAACATCAAGGATACTAGAGCTGTTACACCTTGATCTGTTTGGACCAGTCAAACCTCTAAGTATCAATGGGAGAAAGTACACATTGGTAATCATAGATGATTACTCAAGATTTACTTGGGTTATCTTTCTGCTGAAGAAGAAAGAAACCCTAGACAAGCTCCCTGACTTTCTACACAAGATCACTAAACAGAAAGAAATGAGTATAACCTCTATCAGAACAGATCGAGGAACAGAATTTCTCAACCAGAAGATTGAAGCATACTGCAACAGGATGGGAATCACTCATCAGACATCAGCTGCTCGAACTCCTCAACAAAATGGAGTTGTTGAAAGGAGAAACAGATCACTCAAAGAGGCAGCACGCACAATGCTTAACTCTACCAATCTACCAAAGAAATTCTGGGCAGAAGCCATCTACACTGCCTGTTATACTCAAAACAGATCATCCATTACACTCAGACATGGAAAGACTCCATATGAAATATGGAACAACAGAAAGCCTAAGATTTCTTATTTTAGAACTTTTGGCTGTTTATGTTACATACACAATAATGGAAAATCTCAGTTGAAAACCTTTGATAGCAAAACTGACCCTGGAATATTCTTAGGATATTCTGATGTCAGTAAAGCTTATCGAGTTTACAATAAGAGTTCTCATATTGTGGAAGTAACACCTCATGTTGTTTTTGATGAGTCTATTGTTGAGTACAGATCACCAGATGAAAAGCAGACAGACAATCAGGTGACAACCAGGAGGATGAATGATCTATTACTAGAAGATATTCTTATCTGGAATTCTAGGAGTGAGGATGAAGAAGTTATCACTCAACCTGTTGCTGAGGAGATCATACAGCAAGGGGGAATATCACTACCTAACCTGGATGAGAACAGATCATCAACAGAAGACAATGATACAATCACTACAAATGATGCTCAACATCCAGAAGAAAGCCCAGATGAGAATCCATTTCATGCTACGTCAACAGCACACCCTGAATTTGAGGAACCAACAGATCAACCTGATCCTGAGTTATCTGATGAAGAAATGACCAGGAGAAGAAGATGGATACAAAACCATCCATCAGAACAGATCGTTGGGAACCCATCAGATCGTGTGAAGACAAGAAGAATGCATGGAGAAAGTGCATTGTTGAGCTGTTACCTCTCTCGCATGGAGCCTTCTGATGCTTATGAAGCACTTCAAGATGCAGATTGGATAACAGCAATGCAAGAAGAACTCAATGAGTTCAAAAGAAATGAAGTCTGGTATCTCGTGGACAGACCCAAACACCAAGGTGTAATAGGTGTAAAATGGGTGTTCAAAAACAAACAAGATGAGAATGGTGAAGTAGTCAGAAACAAAGCCAGATTGGTAGCTAAAGGCTATAATCAACAAGAGGGCATTGATTTTGATGAAACATTCGCTCCAGTAGCCAGATTAGAAGCTATAAGGCTATTTCTAGCATATGCTGCTCACAAACGGTTCAAGGTATACCGGATGGATGTCAAAAGTGCCTTCCTCAATGGTATTCTTGAAGAAGAAGTATATGTGGAACAGCCACCTGGATTTGAAGAAGCAGATCCAGATCAGAAAGTATACAGACTGGCTAAAGCAGTCTATGGTCTAAAACAAGCCCCTAGAGCTTGGTATGAGACCTTATCAACCTTTCTACTAGAATCTGGATTCAAAAGAGGATCTGTTGATAAGACTTTGTTCGTTATCAAAGTCAAAGGACATATTCTCTTAGTCCAAATCTATGTAGATGATATTATCTTTGGATCTCAATCTACCTATCTATGTGACAAATTTGCTGAACTTATGAAAAATAAATATCAAATGTCTATGATGGGAGAAATGAGTTTCTTTTTAGGTTTGCAAGTCAAGCAGCTACCAGATGGTATCTTTATTAATCAGACAAAATACATCAACGATCTGCTGATCAAGTTTGGATTAAAAGACAGTAATCCAGTGAAAATCCCAATGCAGACCAATGGGAAAATTGATCCAGATCCCGAGGGAAAACCAGCTAACATCACACAATTCAGAGGGATCATAGGATCACTACTCTACCTAACTGCTAGTCGACCTGACATCACTTTTGCAGTGGGAGTATGCGCTAGATATCAAGCAAACCCCAAAGAGTCTCACATGGAAGCAGCTAAGAAGATACTAAGATACCTTAAGGGAACAGCCCATATAGGATTATGGTATCCATGTGAAGACAATTTTGAGCTAACTGGATATACTGACTCAGATTATGCTGGATGCAAACTGGACAGAAAGTCAACATCTGGTACATGCCAGTTTCTGGGAAATAAACTGATTTCTTGGTTTTCAAAGAAACAAACATCAGTTGCCACTTCAACTACAGAAGCAGAATATATGGCAGCTGGAAGTTGTTGTGCTCAAATATTATGGTTAAGACAACAGCTTAAAGACTATGAGATTGATGTCAAGGACATACCAATCTTCTGTGACAGCTCAAGTGCTATAGCAATTACACAGAACCCAGTGCTGCACACCAGATGCAAACATGTTGATGTTAGACATCACTTCATAAGAGACCATGTTGAAAGAAAACATGTACAGATTGAGAAGATACACACTGAAGTCCAGAGAGCAGATATTCTTACTAAGGCATTACCAGAAGAAAGATTTAAGATGCTTTGTGGAAAACTAGGACTTTTAAATCTTGAAGATAGGAACAGATTGACATAAACCAGATCAATCTCTACATCTCAGCATGGAATCAAAACCAGATCATCATGATCCAGATTGATAAAATCCTACAGGGAATTGAAACCAGATCACTAAGTATATATCAATACAGATTGAGCAAATTCCAACCGGGAGTTATTAAAAGAAAGCAACCAGATTGACCCCAACCAGATTACCTAAAGCCACGTGGATATGGAATTAATATTTCTATTCATTATTATATTACTTGGTTAAGGGGGAAAGGTCAACTATATACGGCAAATAACTATCTATTTTCTGACATTAGATATCAAAATCTTTTATTTTTTGATGATTACTTACAGTAATTGGGAGACGTGATCGAGAATATATATACCAAATCAAGAAAAAGGGAGACAAAAGCCTGCAACAAAGATAACGCGCCATATCACAACCGTTCGATTATAGCGCGTGCATCACACGTTCAAGAGAAACGACTATGGGTTGAAAACCTAGTACATGGAAAGGCGGGAAAACTGAAAAAGGGAAGGATTTCTGAATATCTTATTACTCCTCTTATCTTCTCTTTCGCGTATATAAACTGATAAGGCGTTTCGTGTATCACTCACACATCCATATTTCTCGAAACACTTAGCAAATTTTCTGCCTTCCAAAATTCTCACTTCCTTCGTAAAACTCTCACTCCCTAGCAAAAATGGCTCCCAAATCATCTGTTTTTCTGGAACAAGCAAGTTTTCTGAAACCTTATATTCATCAAGACCTTTTTGCGGTTCTTGACACCTTCGGGTTTCATAAACTGGAAAAGGCATTTAATCTTGTTCGTCAGTGCAAAGGTTTCTCATATCTTTTGTTTTAACTCTTATTCGTATATCTAAATGGTTTTACTTTGTTTCTATTCTTTTGTCTGTAATCTCTGTAAATATTATAGAACTGCATAAACTGCTTTTGTGGCACTTATACTTCACTGATGGAAGGATAGTGCTCACATATATACTACTGTGTTCTATGTAGGTTTCTACAATATTATTACTTCACATCCTGTGCACTTCCTACCCAAGGATGTTGCTGCCTTCTACCTCTCGTGGCAGGGAGAGAGAGGTGGAGATGAGGCCACCATCAGGGTGAGTAAAGGGAATACTGTCAGCAACACCCCCTACAATGTCATCAACCTTATCAACGCTGCTTATAAAGTCAAGGATGAGGGATTAGAACTGGGTGAAATCACTGCAGAACAGCTGCAAGAAGCTGTGGAGATGGTCATGATCGTGCCCATCCATTACACAAACAGGATGTTTGTTCGCTCACTCCTCGCACCAGAGTTCAGGATTCTATTCGAATTCGTTTAGCGAATCTTTCTAAATCACAATGGATCCTATGACCAGGTCACCCCTGAAAAGTTCAGGATATTAGCTGCAGTGGTTCTTGACCTGCCTGTCAACTGGAGCAGGATCTTATACGATCTCTTGGCAAAGGAGGCCAAGATGATCCTATTCGTGAAAGGCAGCTCCCCTGGCATTGAAGTTAAAAGGAGCACACTTCGACATTCCACAAAGATCAGCTTTATGCTGGAATCATTCTTTCCTCACCACCAATGGGATACAGCAGTTGAGTTCAATGCGAAACAGCATTTTCCAAAGGACCAACATCAGATTGAAATGTCGATGGGCATTTCAGCAAATCTGATTACCAGAGCAAAGGACCCTGTAATCTTTAATGCTCTGATGGAGATGGGGAACTCGAATCCCATCTGGATTCCTCCATCTGGTCCAGTAGATCAATCCACAAAATCTAAAGTCACCAAGGAGAAGCCAGCTGAGAGAACCCCATCCAAGAGAGTAACCAGAAGAGCCAGTTCTGTTGATACAGACACTTCTACAGCAGCTCAGCCCAAATCAAAACGCAGAAGGCTTCACAAACTTACTGCCGAGATACAGACCGAAGCCCCTACTGCTGCAGAAACTATAATCCCTCAACAGGAGGTTGAGGAGGAAGAAGTTGTACTGGTTGATGAGCCAGAAGATGTGGAGCCTCTGTCAACAGTACACCCAGATCAGCCCAGGGATTTCTCCCCAGCTCACACGATCAGCTCATCTTCTGCTGAGCCTCTAGAACAAATCAATGAAGAAGATGAAGAAGCAATTGAATCTTCAGATGAAGATGTGGAGAATAAAACAGCTCAATCAGTAGTGCACATGATTGAAGCAGAAGCAGACCGAGCTGTTCTCAGCATATTCCCTGGCATTCAGCTCACACCAGAGAGCTACGATGCAGCTAAGAGAGTCAAACTATTGCTGCTGATCAAAGACAAGGAGTTCTATGTTTTAGATGCACTTCTTAAAATCAGAACAATTGACCAGCTCAAGGCAGAGGAAGCCACACTGCTCAATATCTTTGAAACTTCATCTGTTGCTGAGCTAAGAGACAGATACTCACAATCCATCCTTGCCATAGCTCAGCTAGAAGCTCAGAAGCTGCAGATCAATCTGAGAGAGATCTATGAGAAAGCTGGAAAGCTAGATTTTTATGACAGCGTGGTCAATGAAGAAGAAGCTGAGCCTACCCCATCTGATGCTCACCAACCGGGTGCAGCAATCAAAGAACCTGAACCAGACCAGGTCATGACTGACACTGGTGTGCAGATCACTGCACCAGCACCTGCACCAGCAGAGGAAGAACTCCTTGGACAGAATATAGGAGGCGAGCTTACAAATGACATCCTTACTCCTGCTGCTGCTGCTGCACTTAATGTCCATGTGCAGACATTCACCTTGGAGGACATATTGATGGACCAACATCAATCACTGTCTCATACACAAATCAGAGATCTCATCTCCAAGAAGGTAGATCAGTACATGTATGGCACACTGACCACAGTCCAAGATGAAGCCACCCGCATACTCACAGAATTCAATGACCACCTGAAATCTCACGTTGATCAGGTCGACTATGATTTGAGGCGAATATGCCGGGTAAAAATTGAAGAACTAAGCAAGAAAATGGACGATGATAGAGCTGCTGCCGAAGAACGCAAAGCTCAGATAGATCAAAATCTGTTTTCCACTAAATTCAAAGTGAAGGAGATGTACAAAATCATCAGTGCCTTTGCAGCCAAAGAAAAAGATATGGTGCACGACATAGTCAAGGAGCAGACTGATGGTCTCACAGCAGACATCGTCAAAGAAGCTAATTCATACACCAGATCACTCCTAAGGCAGTTTGAATCTGATGGCAAAGCCTTTGTAGAAAGGAAGTTACATGACCTGCAATACCCCACATCAGCTCTGATCAAGTCTTATTTTGATGAAACTGCTGACATCAAGGGAGATCAGGAAGAGATCAAAGCTGATCTGGTCAACTCAAAAGCCTCTCTTCAAAAACAGATTAACGATTCTAATCTGAATATCACCTCACTGCTATCACAACGATTAGAATCTGATAAAGAGGTCGCAGAGTTGAAGGCAGAAGTCACTTCCCTCAAGACATTCATTCAATCCTTCATTGATGATGTCGAAAAGGGGGAAGGAAGTGGAAAGAAAAAGCCATCTGCTGTGCAAGAAAAGAAAAAGAGCTTAACAGGATCTGGATCTGGTGCATCAACTGCAAAGAAACCAGCCAGCTCTCCTTCCTTCCAAGCTCAGAAGACTTTTTCTCCAACCAGATCGAGCCAGTCTCAACCTTCCAAGAAAAAGAAAAGAGCCGGATCCAGCTGGTTCTCATCTGCTCCCATACGCAGATCATTGACAAAACAGGGAGAGACCAACTGGGTCCCAGATCACTTGAAGGAAGGATTTGAAGGCTTGAAATATGGATTCATCATGTGTCGCTATTTCCTCAAGGAACCTCTTTACTGTGAGGGGACACCAGATGAAGCCTTCAATCTATACCTTGATCAGAATGATGCAAGGGATCTGGTGGGAGAGATCAGAGCTGCTGCTGCTAAAGCCCAAATCCAGATAACTGCTCCAGAAAGGGAGTTCAGGACCTGTCCTACTATTCCCGGGACAGACCTCCCTGACAAAACCTTTTTGCTAAACTTCATAAATCAGCTAGCAGAAAACAGAGGATATAAGGTGGATGCTGAAGATCCAGATTACATAAGAGTAAGAGAGGGAGTATACGAAAGCGTGCAGCTTATCTCTGATGAGACCAGAGCAAAGATGAAGAAGCAACAAGAGGAGAGAAGAAAAAGCAGATAGTAGTCCTATTTCTTATATCTTTATGATCTGCCTTTTCTTATGTTCTGTTCTGTCTATCTGTAACCTCTCCTGTCTTCTTATCAATATATGAAATCCTTTTTGAGTTTCTGATGACAACACTTTATTGTCCAGAACACATATAAAAATATCCTAAAACGTTATAAACTTAATAACGTAATTTAATCAATCTGGAAAACCAGACCAGATTGATCTGTATAAGCTGATAGGACATCTTTTGTAGAGTGTGGTTTCGACATCATCAACAAGGGGGAAATTGTTGGGAACCCTAAGATTAGTGTTGATGATGGTCTCTCGAAACACA
>JAPKLX010002654.1:0-12382 GCA_026898415.1 Leonotis leonurus
TATTGTCACATCAACAACATATCTTTAGGAATGAAGTACGAGAATATCAAATTAGCAGTACGGTGAATCATTCCTAGTATGGCAATGCACTGAGAAATCTCGTGAGAGGTAGAACAAGACGCTCATATGGCAGCGCGTGTATCAACAACACTGCCATGCAATTAATGCAGCCATTAATGCGGGGATGAAGGATTCTTCTCTCTCCAATGGATAGTTCCAGCAATGGTCCTATATATACCACCTTACTTCCAGAAAAGAGTACGAGAATTCAAACATTCAAATCGCCATTACTCTGCTAAAAAATTCTTCAAGCTCTCAACGTTCAAAAACACTCCTTCACCAGTCAAGGATTCTCTAGAGTGTGTATAGTTTTGAAGTTTTATTTTCTGGAAAATAGTTTACAAAACCTCAAGTTAGGATCTAGATTTGATCCAGTTGTAATCCTAGATTGTAGTTATCAATCTTAGGGAGAAGAAGTGTAATCACAAGAAGTTATCTAGTTTTGATAATTCTTGTGGCTCGTACTCAACGAGTAAAAAGAAAGGATAAATTTTAGTGGATTTTCAATCTAGTATTTGATCGAGCCGTGGACGTAGGGAAAGTTTATCCCGAACCACGTTAACTACTTGCGTTCTTTATTTCTTGTTTACTTCATATTCATCTTCTGCATACTTTTGCATTCTAAACTCTTGTGTTAATGATCTACGAGTAAGAAAACGTTTTTCTCATTAAAAAGAGCATTAACCACCAAATTCCACACACAACATTAATCGAGATTAATTTGCAATAGTTGTTCTTTATTATTGTTTATCTTCACATAAGGTTATATTTGAGTAAGATCAAGTCTTCCTAATAAGAAGAATTATCTTAATACTCTAAGCTATCTTATTTATTAAGTGTGCTTAAACCTTATATTTTAATCTTAAAAACGAGAAAACCCTAAAAGTTTGAATTGGTGTATTCCCCCCCCCCCATACACCAATCTTGCTCTTTCAGGACCAACAAGTGGTATTAGAGCAGTGGTCCATTTTGACATTTGTTTCTGTTTCACAAGAGTTAATCTCTGTGTGGTCATCTTGGATAGATCTAAGAAAACGCTTTTCACTGCTTAAAACACTTGCATTAAACTAATCATCTACTTTAGTCATGGAAGGACAAATGGTTCGCGCTTGTGAGGACTTCTCCATTGCAAGCTATGATGACTAGAGCTTTAGAATTGAGATGTGTCTAAGGGCACAACACATCAAGATGTGGAAAGTCATCACAGATGGACCAATCAAAATTATGAATAAAGGAAGCGCAGAAATCAAAGATGGAACTGGACCTACTCCCTCCTTGATCATAGCTGAAAAGGAGAAGACCATTGATGAATACACTACTGAAGAAAGAAAAGAAGCTGGACTTGATGACTATGCCAAATGACTAATATCAAGCACAATTAGAGGCATATACTTGGCCAAAATCAGACATCTCAAAACGGCCAAAGAGATTTGGGATGTGCTAAAGGAAATTAGTCTTGGATCAGACATAATCTAGGAAAACAAGCTGTCTATCGCTTGTAACAAATTTGAAGAGTTTAAGATGAAGTCTGGAGAGACAATAGCTCAAATGAAGAATAGGTTCACTGAAGTTCTCATTGAGATTGCCATGATTGACAAAATAAAGTATTCTCAACAGGAGAAACTTGAAAATTATTCGAGCTCTACCTGCTAGCTGGGAAATCTACTCAGCCATGCATCCCATGATGCTAGAGTTCAACTCTCTAACCACTGATTTTTTATTTGATTTACTAACTAGAAATGAGTATGAGATCAATCGTATTCATGGTTCATCTAACCCCTCTTCTAGTAAACCATCTTCCGCAGGAAACAAAGAAAAGGAAACAACTTTCAAAGCAAAGGAAAAAGACAAGGAAGCAACCAAGCAAACACTTACTGTTGTTGTCAAGGAATCATCGAGCTCAGATGATGAGAATTACCCCACGAGAAATTATTTCGAGGAGTACTCTCTCATGGCGAAAAGATTCCAAAGAATGGAAGTGAGAGTCAACCGATACTAACGGCTCTACAAAGAAAACAACAACATAAGCTTCAAGGAAAAGATCGATTTGGTGATCGACCTGATCGTAAGAATGAGGTAAAATTGACCTCATATGTTAAAGCTGACCTCTCCGAATATTCTTGCTTTAAGTGTGGCAGGAAGGGACACTTCAAGACTGACTGTTCCGATATATCAAAAGCTGAGAGAGATGAGCTTCGTGCCAAAAGAGACAAAAAGCTCAAAGAGCAAAGAAAGGCTATGCTAGCCGAAGAGCAATCATCTCCAAGCCACCTGTCAGACAACTCATCCGAAAATGATGAAGCATTTATTGCTGATGAAGATGAAGATGAATGGGATGAGTGTCTCATGGGCCATGACAACAGACTCGACAATCAAGAGGTAAATTTTCAAGATTCTATTTCTTCTAATCCACCTGTATATGATTCTGGTGATG
Organism: Leonotis leonurus; assembly: GCA_026898415.1. Taxonomy (NCBI): domain Eukaryota; kingdom Viridiplantae; phylum Streptophyta; class Magnoliopsida; order Lamiales; family Lamiaceae; genus Leonotis; species Leonotis leonurus. The sequence continues at coordinate 2,495 of JAPKLX010002654.1, forward strand.
AAGAAGAAGGTGAAGACGACCTGTCAATCGAAGACTTTACCAAACTCATGGAGGATCACGTAAGATTGAACAAGATGTTCAAACATGCAATAAAGAAGAATGGAAGAACGACAACCACCATTCAAGAAATGAAGGACATAAGCAGTGCGTTCAATAACCGAGAGAACGCACTGTTAAAACAACTCAAAAACAAGAGCAAAGAAAATTACACCTTGAATGTCAAAATATCTGATTTAATCGATCGGGAAGCTTCGGCTCAACGCAAGGTTGATGACTTGAGTGCCATGATCAACCACTCAATGCACAAGAAGGAACAACGACATGCAAAGAAGCCCTGCAGATCGCACTGGACTTGAATTTGATGGAATAGACAAAGGTCCACCAACGGGCAAATTTTTCAAAGAAAAGGGGAAAGACAAAATCGTTAATCTCAACAACAACAACGTGAGACAACCTCAAGCTATTTTGATCAAACAACAAACGAATCATCAACAACAAATCCATCGTCAACAAAGATACACTACTCAAGGAGTTGGATATCAACAAATGAAACCACCTGCTAGGAGTAATAAACAACTTGGATATAAATTCAATCAACAGCGAGCTACTCCATCACTCAACCAGTGAAGAGAACCACCTGCTCCCTTCAAACCATCTGCTCCTAAGAAACAAGTTGCATCAGCTCAACCACTTTCAAAAAGGAAACAAATAGTCTACATTGACTTCAGTGGCAAACAGATCAGGTCATCGCAGAATGTTTCCATTATTAGACAACTTTGGGTTCCAAAAGGAACTTTTTCTACTAACAAGGCACCCTCTATCAGTAGAGTAGCTAAGTAATTTTTCTTGCAGGATAAGAGATCGATGAGAAGAAAGCACACAACTCGGGGCGCTGTGTGGATACTTGATAGCGGATGCTCAAAACATATGACGTGCAACAAGGATCTGTTGATCAACTATAAGGAGAGCATGGGACCAATTGTTACTTTTGGAGGAAACTCTAAAGGATATACAAAGGGTTATGGTGATCTTCAAGTTGGTAACACTACTATTCTCAATGTATCATATGTCGAAGGATTAAATCATAATCTATTCTCTATTAGTCAATTTTGTACTAATAATAAGAGAGTAGAATTTACAGCTAACAAGTGTCTTGTGAAGAATTTGGAAGGAGAAGAAATTCTTCTTACCGGGATTTTGCAGGACAGGTTATATATCGTACAATTGGACGAACATATCGAAACCTGTATAGTAACAAAATCATGTACATAAACCAGCTGGTTATGGCACAAACGATTGAGCCACTTAAACTTCAAATCCATCAACAAGCTGGTAAAAGATAATCTGGTTGAAGGTCTACCTAGTCAAATTTATGACAAAGACCACGTTTGTGAAGCTTGCCAAGCTGGAAAACAAACAAGGGCATCATTTCCAACAAAGGTAGCTCACTCAACATCAAGAATTTTGGAACTTCTACATCTAGACCTTTTTGGACCTGTATCTCCATTAAGTGTAAACGGTAGAAAGTATACTCTTGTTGTAATTGATGATTTTTCTAGATTTACTTGGGTTGTTTTCATGTACAAGAAAAAGGAAACTATAGAGAAGTTACCTGATCTACTCAACACACTGTTAAATCAAAATGAGACATCCATCATCACCATTCGATCTGATCGTGGAACTGAATTTATCAATCATATGATTGAAGATTATTGCTCAAGGATGATAATTCAACATAAAACATCAGCAGCTCGAACACCACAACAAAATAGAATCGTAGAAAGACGTAACAGATCGTTAAAACAAGCTACCCGAACAATGCTCAATGAAATCAACCTTCCAAATAAGTTTTGGGCAGAAGTAATCAACATAGCATGCTACACAAAAAATCGATCTGTCATCACAATACGTCACGGGAAAACTCCATACGAGCTGTGGAATAACAGGAAGCCTCGAATTACTTATTTTCGCTCATTTGGTTGTAAGTGTTACATTTACAACAATGGGAAAACTCAATTAAAAACATTTGATAGCAAAAGTGATCAAGTAATTTTCCTAGGATATTCTGATATTAATAAAGTTTGTCGTGTTTTTAATAAGAGAACTCTTGTTGTGGAAGTAACACCACATGTTGTATTTGATGAATCTAATTTTGGAGTTTCAGGAACAGATAGCTCTTCATCAAACTATGATCTTACTCCATCTACATTAAGAAACTCTATAGATAGACTAATTGGTGACATTCTTCTATGGAGTCCACGAAAAGAGGAGAAGAAGAAGAAACCAATCAACCTGCAGTAGAAGAATTACAGCAAGGGGGATCAGATACACAAGCATCACAGCTAGGGGGAACATATCAAGGGGGAACTTCACATGAAGAATGTTCACAACCATCTGTTGATGAACAACATATCTCTCAATCTGTTGCACTTTCGAATCAACAGCCATCTATTCCAGATTTGGTAAATGAAGTATCTAATGTTGATTTAAATACTGTCAATCTGTTTGATGTTCCTATCACAGATCATCCCAAATTTGAAAATCCACCTGATGAGCTAGAAATCGAAGTGTCTGAAGAAGAAATGAAAAGGCGAAGAAAATGGGTAGATAGCCATCCAACCGATCTTATTGTTGGGAACCCAGCAGATAGAGTCAAGACTAGACATATGCATGGAAAAAGTGCACTGCTTAGCTACTATCTATATCACACGGAACCAAAAGACATCGATGAAGCCTTACAAAATGCAGATTGGACCAATGCTATGCAAGAAGAGTTAAATGAATTCAAAAGAAATGAAGTATGGTATTTGGTAGATCGACCTAGACATCAAGGTGTTATTGGAGTTAAATGGATATTCAAAAATAAGATGGATGAAACATGTGAAGTTGTAATAAACAACGCAAGACTAGCCGCTAAAAGATATTGCCAACAAGAAGGGATTGATTTCGATGAAACTTTTGCACCTGTGGCACGACTAGAAGCTATCAGATTGTTTCTAGCCTACGCTGCTTACCAACGCTTCATGGTTTTCCAAATGGATGTAAAGAGTGCTTTCCTAAATGGAATTCTAGAAGAAGAAGTTTATTTGGAACAACCACCTGGCTTTGAAGTCAAAAATGAAGACAAGGTATAAAGATTGGTCAAAGAAGTATATGGACTAAAATAAGCTCCTCGAGCTTGGTATGAAGCATTGTCCACCTTCTTGCTACAATCGGGATTCAAATGAGGATCAATGGATAAAACAATTTTCACCATCAAAGTCCAAGGCTATATCCTTTTGGTTCAAATTTATGTTGATGACATTATTTTTGGATCTAAATCTGAATTCCTTTGTAACAAATTTAGCAAGTTTATGCAGGACAAATATAAGATGTTAATGATCGGAGAAATGAACTTCTTCCTAGGGTTGCAAGTCAAACAATCTGCTGATGGAGTTCTAATCAATCAATCCAAATATGTCAACGATCTCATCACAAAGTTTGGAGTAAAAGACAACAAACCAGTAAAAATTCCCATGCAAACAAATGGACAGATCGGTCCTGATGTTCTTGGGAAGGCAGCTGATATAAAACAGTATCGTGGTATTATCGGATCACTATTATATATAACTGCTAGTCGACCTGATATTACGTTTGATGTTGGTGTTTATGCTAGGTATCAAGCTAGCCCAAGATAACCTCACATGGAAGCGGCCAAAAGAATTTTACGCTATCTCAAAGGAACTACAGAGATAGGTTTGTGGTATCCATGTGATGATAATTTTGAACTAAAAGGTTACTCTGATTCTGATTATGCAGGTTGCAAGCTTGATAGAAAATCTACATTTGGGACTTGCCAATTTCTTGGAAGCAAGCTCATTTCATGGTTTTCTAAAAAGCAAACTTCGGTTGCAACCTCAACAACAGAAGCAGAGTACATGGCAGCAGGGAGCTGCACAACACAAATTTTTTTGGCTTAAACAATAGCTAAAAGACTATGAAGTCTACATGGATGTTGTACCCCTTTTTTGTGATAGCTCCAGTGCGATTGCCATCACACAGAATCCTATTCTTCACACTCGCTGCAAACATGTTGATGTTCGTCATCACTTTTTACGCGATCACATTGAAAAGAAGAACATCAAGATAGAGAAAATTCACACCGATGTGCAGTGAGCTGACATTCTCACAAAAGCATTAGCTGAAGATCAATTCAAAATGTTTTGTGGAAAACTTGGGTTAATAAACCTATTTGAAATTGGTACAAGTGTTGATAACAGATAGCTGTTGGTAAAAAGCCATATTTTAAATCTAGCTGGGTTAATAAACCTATTTTAAATCTAGCTGTGCATTTCCATATCATATTTATCTCATGATTAATATTAATCTCCATTTAATATTCGAAAATGCCAAAAGTCCAAAATGTCAGAAAAAGTGAGGGATAAAGGGAAGATCATTTAATGTTGCAGTCCTCGGGTCCTGTTTCGAGGCAATGATGTGACTCTTTGAAGAAGAATTTGATGGCGTGTGTATTTCAATCGACCTTTGGGCGGTAAATGATTAAATCAGGGAGTAATCTCAACCGTTGATTGTTATTACTTTTACATGATTCAATTTGGTCCATCCATTATTTGCTTATATATATGTGTTCGTTTGACTACTTCTCTTCTTATGCTTTCAAACTTTTCTCTCTCTCAAAACCTTAAAACCGCCATTGTTATTGTCTCAAGGTTTTTCTCGAACAATCTATAAACTCTCACAAAGACACTCAAATCGTTTAAAAAATGACTGCATCCGAAGCTAGCTCTTCATCTTCCCACGCGTCTCTGATACCATTGTCGGAGATGCTTCACATGATTGAGGCTAAACTGTCACCGGAGCCTCGCGCTGTACTTACACATCACGGGTTTCGTACCTTAGATGTTTTGTTTACTCAGATTGAGGCGTGCACAAATTAAAATTAATATCATATAAGAGCATGAACTAGGGTTTCATATTTGTTTTCATCTAACACATGATGTATATGGTTTTGACTAATATAGAAGCATGAACTAGGTTTTGTCATGACTGGATAATGCTTACTTGAAGATTTAAATTATATAGTTTTCGTGTAATCCCATTGACATATATCATAATCCTGTGCTAAAATATTTATGGTTAAAATGATAATACATGACTTTAATCATATATTGTAATATTGGTATATTAAAACCTTAAAAGAAAATCATAACTGTGGCACTAATTGGACTAAAACATGTTTAATTATATGTTAATCACTCTCGCTATATGTTTATTTTCTTAGTTCAAAATAACACTCGCTGTCATTATCACATAGCATATGTTTAATAGCGAGCTGTCACAGACAATTAATCAAAATCTGTGTTCTTGTTTAGGGTTCCACAAAATCATCATAATGGAACCAAACTATTATCTTCCTCGACAGGTAGCTATATTCTATTGCTCATGGATGGAGGACGAGCGAGAAGAGTACACGGTGAAGATACCAGTAGAGAAAACCAAGGGAGACAACATTCACACTACTGTGATAGAGACGATATTACAAACATATCATCTCACTGATGAAGGGCAGATCATTGTTGAAGAAGTCATAGACGAACAAAAACAGCGAGCTATGGACATCATGGTTGCACAACCTTTTACTTGGACCGGAAAAACATTTAACAGGGGGTTAGTGCTTCCCAGTTACCGTCTGCTCCTAGATTACGTCCAGAGGGTGTTTTTGGGACACCAAGGGACCTACGATGTGGTAACTTCGGGCAAGCTCAAGATAATGACGGCTGTATTACTAAACTTAAAAGTAAATTGGGCCAGGTGCTACTCAAACTAAGTAGATGAGGAGCAACAAATTAACATATGCCAAGACACAGATGAGAATTGCACATGGTTCAATGTCAAGCGACCACTCCGCCTATCCACAAAAATTAGCACCATCACTGCTGGATACTTTCAAAAAGACAAATGACACAAATCTGTTGATTTTAGCAAGATTGGATATTGCCTAGGACTAGGCATCAGATCGAGATGGCTATTGGGACAACATCTCAGATATTCTTGAAAGTTACTGATGACAAGATAAAGCAGACCATGATTTTGATTGGGCAATCGAATAAGGAATGAGTAATTCCTACAAAGAAGCCGAAGACAGTTGGAGAAGCTCCAGCAGCTCAAGCGCAAGATGAACGACCTACTAAGAGAAAAGCAGCTGGAAATCTAAAACCAGCTGCTGGAGCTAAGAAAGTGAAGAAACCGACCAAGGAACCATCTCCTGTGGTCAAACAACAAAAGAAGAAGGCACCAAAGAAAATGGCCAAGAAGGAGGAGACAACAAAATCCACTGTTCGCAATCTACAGGACGAGCTGGATGAGACCAAGGTCGAACATGCAGAACCAATTACAACTATCCCTCCACACAAGTTATCTGCTCAAGAGATGGATGAAAGGGAGCCCAATGCTCATGATATTAATCATGTAGATGTTGAGGTCAATATCCATGAGCAGCCCGCTGCTGATCTCGATGAAAGACTGCGAGGAGCACAATTAATTTTCCAACAATTGAAGGAGAAAGCCACCGCCGTGGTTGTTAAATCCATGCCGGGAATTGACCTGACACCCACTACCTTTGAAATGGCTCAACGCTTTCAAACATATCTGAGAATTAGAGATTGCAAATTCTACATACTGGAAGCCATCTTGCTATTGTTTTCGATCAATGAGCTGAAGGCTGAAGAAAATAAATTACTAACTTATTTTGGATTTTTGGATGTGCCTGACGCTCGCCAATATTTTCGCACATATGTGCTAACCAAGATGAAAGAGGAGGCCGTTACACTAAAGATCGATCTAGCCCCATATTATGAGAAAGGTGCAAAACTTGTATAATTTTGCGGTGGATTTACAATCTGGTGACTTCGATGACGTCTTCCATTTTGAAGAACAAACTGTGGAGAAGAAAGATACCTCAACTGTTGGTGAAACATCTACTGCACAGCTCGCTGATGAGGTTCACATGAAGGAACAGACTGATGAACCATCTACTCATCAAGACGAACCAACTGCTACTGCGGAGCCTGCAGTCGATATGAATGTTGAGAAACCATCTGCTCAAGTAGAACCAACTGTTGTAGCCCCAACACCAAAGAAGATCAAGAAGGGGTCAATCCCCATTGTTGTCGGGTCGTTGGTTGATGCTGAGCCCACTGATGAGTGTTCACACAAGGCACCGCTCCAGATGGTTTCAAACAACATGATTTGGAAGAATTACTCACTGCCTCATTGGGACCACAGATGCCAAAGGAGCAGTTAAACGAGCTCATCCATATTCGCATTAACAACCGATCTGCCGCCATTGCTAATTTCATATATGCAGCTGAGAAATCTATTCGAACTGTTGAAGGCAATTTTCAGTTAGCTCATGACAATCTATCTACCGAGTTGCACAAAGATTTGAACAGCGACAGAGAAGTCTTTGACAAGTTCAAAGATGAAACAAATATCAAGATTGCTGACTTCCAGGAAGAAGTAAACAAATTCGACCAAAAGATGAATGATGCAGGGGGTAAAATGGTAGAGGAGGTGAAGAAGCATGTCGAGCAGCAGTACGCTGACATGGAGATGACTACCATTCCCACTGTGGTAAAAAACGAGCTGCCCTCTATACTTAAGGATAAATTACCCCAAGCTTTGAAGGATGCTAATGTGGCCTCTGGAGATGAAATATTTCGCATCAATAAGACCATCACAGACATGAAGGTTGCCCACATCGATCTGTCATTAAAATTCAATAATCACTTCCAGGATTCGGAGAAATGGTTTAATGAGGTCCCTCGCAACATCTCCACTTTTCTGCAATACAAAGAAGATGCGGAAAAAAGTTCAAAGCGCTCCAAGATGAAATTGCTTCCCTCCAACTAATCATCTCCAAGGATTTCCTTGATGATGTCGAAAAGGGGGAAGGAAAAGAAGTGATCCAGCCCACTGCCCAAACAAAGAAGAAGCCAACTGCTACCATAAAGAAGAAGCCCACGAGAAAGATAACTGCAAAACAAGCAGCTGATGCTAGACTCTTGAAGAGAGAGAATGAGGAAAAACAAAGGAAATTGGAAGAGGATGCAAGAATTGCAGCAGATAGGAAATGGAAGAAGGTCTACACGGATGCAAACGAGGAAGTAGAAATGTTTCTCGTTGGTTACAAGGCCGAACAGATAGCTGATCCGGAGTTCAGAAAATTATGGAGAGCCGAAAAAGAAAGGCAAGGGGAGATGGAGGCCAAGTTTGATGATGATAAGGTTGAAACACCAGATGAAGATGCTGATGAACCAACTAATCCGGTGTTCAAGTTTTTCAAAAAGTTCTAACTGACTGAGCCTCAAAATCTAACATGGCTTCACAGCAAAAAGGCGTCATAGTGGAACAAGATAGTTAAAGAATTCCTCATGCAGCATTACTATCTGCTTGAACAAGAAGTACAAGGTGGATCAGTTGATGATTTGTTCAGAGAATTCTTAAGCAAGCATAAAAATCAAACGTTCATCGAATACCTTCATAGACAATCTGCTATGATGAATGTTTCTCTCATTGCCCCAAAGAAAACTACATTGCTATATCCAAGGATACCAGGAAAAACGGAGGTTGATCACACTGCCATTTTGAATGCCATCAACCATTCTGCTCAACTTATGAATTATCCCATGGATTTCAACAACAAGGACTATAGAAGAGTATTCAATGAGATATATTCTAGCTTTGGTGTGCCTTCGGAACTTAGGCAAATGGACATGGTTGAAAAGAGAAGAGCTCAGCTAGCTGAACAACAACGTCGTCAATCACAATCAGCTAAGAAGGAACAAAGCCAACTACCTCCACAACAATGAAGATGTACTCTTTATTTTTTTGTTCAAACTTATTGTAAAAGCACCTAGCTGTCATGTACTTAATTTTTCTATCTGTACTCAGCTACTCTATAAATAAAAAGTTTGAAGTTCTTAGTTTTGAAAAACAACCTTATGACAATATCTCTTTGTGGCAATGCTTTTATGCTTATTATTTGATATTTTATATTTTTGCATATTAACTACCTGCTATATTCAAACTGTTGTTTTCAACACAAGAAAATTATAAAGTGTGGTTTCGACATCATCAAAAAAGGGAAAAATTGTTGGGAACCCCACAAAGTTATTTATGTTTTGATGATGTTACTCGAAACAACACTTAGTTATTTCATTTTAGAAAACCAAGTAGTCAATGTCATCTTTAAAGGAACAACTTAAATATAAAAGAAGCAGATTGTGTGATTTATTATCTGTATTATTCTTACAAAGCTTTCCTTGAAACATTGATCACTAAGATAACAAGTATTCACTAAGTTGTATAGACAGTTAGTTCTAAGTTGTGAGCAAAATGTTTTTGTTAATAATAACTATCTGTCTCTCATTCTTATAGCTCGATGTATACCTATACTTGTCTTGGTTTTGATTTCATTATTTCTAGAATTATTTTACACAGATCAATTGTAAAAGAAGTTTGGAGTTTCAAACTTACTTATAACGATCTGTCATTCTAGAGTTAGTTTAGAAACAACTATAATGTAAAAGGAATAGATGAATAAGTTAACCATCTGTCCTTATAATCAAGCTGTGACTAGGATAGAGGAATTCTATACTTGAAACATCAAAAGAGGAAGAATAGTTGGTATTAAAATCTCCAGCAACTCACTGTCCAAATACAACAGGTCGTTCTAACAAGAACGACCTGTCCCTCAATTTTCCTCTACTATCAAGATGTGTTCTACATGAAGTTATAAATGTTAATTGGGAATCAAACCAATTAACTTGTGGTAGAACAGCTCAACACACAGCGACCTGCTAGACCAAAAGCGAATGAGCTGGTCCA
>JAPKLX010002549.1:0-12721 GCA_026898415.1 Leonotis leonurus
CTGATGAATTGATGACTCAATCGTTCTGATTCCTCGCTGTAGGCATCGATCTGGTCATCGTTCTGGTCGCTGTCTGTTACAGCAGATCGATTCTTCTTTGGCATAAAGCCTTGACTTTCATCCTATTCTAGTTTGAGATTGACTTCTATAGGAACATCTCCTTTACATTTTAAGTCATCTCCTAATCTGTTCCATAACAGAAATCACCTTATCTATAGTGATCTGTTTTTACACGGGAACAGTTTAAGCTCTAAACTAGCTAAGTGTGTTTCGAAAGACCATCATTAACACTAAGACTTTAGGGTTCCCAACAATTTCCCCCTTGTTGATGATGTCGAAACCACGCTTTACAATAATATCCTATCAGCTCATAAAGAACGATCTGGTCTGATATCCAGATTGATGTTAGTACGTTATTAAGTTTATAACGTTTAGGATATTTTCATATGTGTTCTGGACAATAAAATGTTGTCATCAGAAACTCAAGAAAAATTTCATATATTAGAGACAGAAGGGTTTACAGATAATCATAACAAGGATAAGAAAATGCAGATCATTAATGATAAGAAATGAATGGCTATCCGCTCTTTCTCTTCTCTTCCTGTTGCCTCTTCATTTTTGCTCTGGTCTCGTCTGAGATAAGCTGGACGCTTTCATATATTCCCTCTCTGATCCTTATGTAATCAGGATCCTCTACATCCACCTTATATCCTCTATTTTCAGCTAGTTGATTGATGAATGTGAGCAAAAAGGTTTTGTCTGGTAGATCAGTCCCTGGTATGGTGGGACATGATCTGTATTCTCTCTCGGGCGCTGTGATCTGTATATTTGCTTGTGCTACTGCTCTTCTAACCTCTTCAACCAGATCACTGACTTCATTCAAGTCCAGATATTTATTGAATGCTTCGTTGGGCGATCCCTCAATAAAGGCAGGTTCCTTCAAGAAGTATCTGCACAGAACAAAGCCATTTTTAAGCCCTTCCCATCCCTCTCTTAAATGAGCTGGGACCCATTTGGTCGCTGCAGATGTTCTGATGTGAGCTGTTGGCCAACTGAATCCTGTTCTTTTCTTCTTCTTTAGCGTCTGACTCGATCTGCTTGATGATTTGGACTTCTGTGTTTGAGTAGATGGAGGACTGGCTGTCTGTGCAGTGATCTGTTGCTCAGGTTGAGCAGATTCCTTCTCCTTCTCTTTTCCTTTTGCTTTTCCAGCTGCAGCAGATGGCTTCTTCACTTTACTTGATCCTTCCCCCTTTTCGACATCAGCAATGAACATACTGACAAGGGCCCGCAGGGAAGTGATCTCCTCTTTCATTGTTGCCATTTCTTTATCCGTTTCAACCTTTTGAGTAAGCAGTGATGTGATGTTGAGGTTTGAATCATCAATCTGCTTTTGGAAAGATTTGGTGATGTTGGCAAGTTCTGCTGTATGGCGCTCGACATCTTCCTGGACTATCCCAAAGTCATTGAAATATGTATCGATCATAGTCTTTGTGGGATAGCGCAGTTCGCTTAACTTTCTCTCAACAAAGTTCTTCCCATTGACCTCAAACTCCCTGAACATAGTCTTAGTGTGGGAGATGGTTTCCTTTACAACATCAGCTGCTATGCCATCAGTCTGTGTCTTCACTATGGTGTGCACCATATCCTTCTCCTTTTCAGCGAATGCAGTGATAATCTTGTACATCTCTTTCACTTTGAACTCAGTTGAAAACAGACTCTGATTGATCTGTGCCTTCCTTTCATCAGCAGCAGCTCGATCATCGTCCAGTTTCTTGCTGATCTCTTCAATCTTCAGCCTGCAGATTGTCCTCAATTCACAGTCAACTCGATCGACATGAGTCTTCAAGTAGTCGTTGAACTCTGTGAGTATGCGGGTAGCTTCATCTTGTACTTGGGAGAGCGTGCCATACATATATCGGTCGACCTTCTTGGAAATAAGGTCTCTGATCTGCATATGAGACAGTGATTGATGTTGGTCCATCAATGTGTCTTCCAAGGTGTATGTCTCCACATATACACCATGGGCAGCTGCAGCAGCAGGAGTGTAGATGTCGCTTGTAAGCTCTCCTCCTACATTCTGTCCAATTTGTTCTTCCTCTGCTTGAGATTGGCTTGTCACTACATTGGGGATTTCAGAAGGCATGGCTTGTTCCCCCTCAGTTGGTGCAGTGGCCTGCTTTTCGCCTTCAGCCATTTGCTGATCTATTTCTGTTGCTGGAATGGCTGCACCCTGTTGGTGAGCATCAGCGTGAGCAGCTTCAATCTCTTCCTCAACAATTTCTTCCTCGAAGCTGTCATAAAAATCCAGCATGTTTGCTTTTTCATAAGCAGATCGTAGATCAACCTTCAGTTCATCTGCCTCAAATTTTGACATTTCGAGGATGTCGGTTTGGTATGATTCTCTTAGCTCGGCAATTGATGCAGCTGTAAAGATTTTAAGCAAAGTTGCTTCTTCAATTTTAAGTGCATGGATTGATCTGATGCGAAGCAAAGCGTCTAGTACGTAAAATTCCTTGTCTTTCACGAGTAAAAGGAATTTTAGGCGCTTGGCAACATCATATGACTCTGGGGTGAGCTGGATCCCCCGGAAAGTTCTGAGCACAGAGTGATCTGCCTCTGTCTCAAGCATTCTTACCACAGATTCTGCTTTCTTCAACTCATCCTCTTCATCTGTTGATGCTTCCTCTATCTCGGCCTCCTCATCAATCTGCTCTAAATGATCAGCAGATGATGGGTTAGTAGAGTGTGCGGGGGAGAAGTCTTTGGACTGATCTGGGTGTACAGATGAAAGAGGTGCCACATCTTCTGGTTGACCACCCAGCATAACTTCTTCCTCCTCAACCTCCTGTTGAGGAATGACAGCTTCTGCAGCAGCAGGTGCTTCAGTCTGAATTTCAGTGGACAATTTGTGAAGTCGTCTGCGTTTTGGTTTGGGCGGCTGAGCTGCGGTAGATGTATCTGTGTCGATTGAGCTGGATCTTCTTGTAGTTCTCTTGGTGGGGGTTCTCTCTATTGGCTGTTCCTTTGTTATCTTGGATTTTGTGGGTCGATCTGCTTGACCAGATGGTGGAATCCAAATGGGATTCGAGTTTCCCATCTCCATCAGTGCACTGAATACCACTTAGTCCTTCACCCGGGCAATCAGATTGGCTGAAATGCCCATTGACATTTCTATCTGATGCTGGTCCTTGGGAAAGTGCTGTTTGGTGTTGAACTCTACAACTGTATCCCACTAATGTTGAGGGAAGAAAGACTCGAGCATAAAGCTGATTTTTGTGGAATGTCTTAGAGTGCTTCTTTTTTACTTCAATTCCAGGTGAGCTGCCTTTCACAAACAAGATCATCTTGGCCTCCTTTGCCAAGAGATCGTATAAGATCCTGCTCCAGTTAACTGGCAGGTTAAGGACTACTGCTGCTAAGATTCGGAACGTCTCAGGGGTGACCTGGTCGTAGGACCCGTTGTGATTTAGGAAAATTCGCTGTACAAATTCAAATAGGATTCTGAATTCTGGCGCGAGAAGTGCACGGACAAACATCCTGTTTGTGTATTGGATGGGAATAATCATCACTATCTCCACAGCTTCTTGCAGCTGTTCTGCAGTAATTTCTCCAAGTTCTAGGCCTTCATCCTTTACTTTGTAAGCGGCGTTGATGATGTTGATTACGTTGTAGGAGGTGTTGCTAATCGTGTTCCCTTTGCTCACCCTGATGGTGGCCTCATCTCCACCTCTCTCTCCTTGCCATGAGAGGTAGACCGCAACAACTTCCTTGGGAAGGAAGTGTACTGGGTGTGAAGTGATAATGTTGTAGAAACCTACAGGAAACACAGTAGAGCATATGTGAGCACTATCCTTCCATCAGTGAAGTATTAGTGCCCCAAAGCAGTTTTATGCAGTCTAGCAATCGATATTACAGAGATCACGAGAAAAGTATGTAAACAGAGTAAACGCAGTTTGTCAAATGCATGTATAAGAGATACTATTAAACAAACTTTAAACAAGAAACCTTTGCACTGGCGGACAAGATCAAATGCCTTTTCCAGTTTGTGAAACCCGAAGGTGTCAAGAACCGCGAAAAGGTCTTGGTGAATGTAAGGTTTCAGAAAGCTTGCATGCTCGAGAAAGACAGATGATTTGGGAGCCATTTTTGCTAGAAAATAGGGGGATTTACGAAGGAAGAGAGAATTTTGGGAGGCAGAAAATTTGCTAAGTGTTTCGAGAAATATGTAAGTGTGAGTGATACATGAAACGCCTTATCAAACTATATACATGAAAGAGAAGATAAGTAGAGTAATAAAATATTCAGAAATCCTTCCCTTTTTCAGCTTTCCCGCCTTTCCATGTTCTAGGTTTACAACCTATAGTCGCCTCTCTTTATCGTGTGACGCACGCGCTATGATCGAATGGTTGTGATGTGGCGCGTTGTCTTTGTTGCAGTCAGTTTCTTCCTTTTTCTTGATTTGGTAGATATTTCCTCGATCACGTATCCCAATTACTGTACGTAATCATCAAAAATAAAAGATTTTGATATCTAATGTCAGAATATAGATAGTTAGTCGCCGTATATAGTTGACCTTTCCCCCTTAACCAAGTAATGGAATAATTAATAAGAAATATTAATTCAATATCCACGTGGCATTAAGTAATCTGGTCAAGGTCAATCTCTTTTATGGTGAGAACTATCGATCTGGTTGATTTCTTTAATAATTCCCAGTTGGAATTCGCTCAATCTGTATTGACATATACATAGTGATCTGGTATCAAGTCCCTGTTGGATTTTTCACATAGGCTAGATTTTATCAATCTGGACCATGATGATCTGGTTTTGATTCCATGTTGGAATATTGATTTTGATCTGGTTTAGATCAATCTGGTCCTATCTTCAAGATTTAAAAGTCCTAGTTTTCCACAAAGCATCTTAAATCTTTCTTCTGGTAATGCCTTATTGAGAATGTCTGCTCTCTGAATCTTAGTGTGTATTTTCTCAATCTGTACATGTTTTCTTTCAACATGGTCTCTTATAAAGTGATGTCTCACATCAACATGTTTGCATCTGGTATGCAAAACAGGATTCTGTGTGATTGCTATAGCACTTGAGCTGTCACAGAAAATTGGTATTTCCTTGACATCAATCTCATAGTCTTTAAGCTGTTGTCTTAACCACAGTATTTGTGCACAACAAATTCCAGCTGCCATATATTCTGCCTCTGTGGTTGAGGTGGCAACTGATGTCTGTTTCTTAGAGAACCAAGAAATCAGTTTATTTCCTAGAAACTAACATGTACCAGATGTTGACTTTCTGTCCAGTTTACATCCAGCGTAGTCTGAGTCAGTATATCCAGTCAGCTCAAAATTGTCTTCACATGGATACCATAATCCTATATGGCCTGTTCCCTTAAGATATCTTAGTATCTTCTTAGCTGCTTCCATGTGAGACTCTTTGGGGTTTGCTTGATATCTAGCACATACTCCTACTGCAAAAGTGATGTCAGGTCGACTGGCAGTTAGGTAGAGTAGTGATCCTATGATCCCTCTGTATTGTGTAACATTAGCTGGTTTTCCTTCGGGATCTGGACCGATTTTCCCATTGGTCTGCATTGGGATTTTCACTATATTACTGTCTTTTAATCCAAATTTTGTCAGCAGATCGTTGATGTATTTTGTCTGATTAATAAAGATACCATCTGGTTGCTGCTTGACCTGCAAACCTAAAAAGAAACTCATTTCTCCCATCATGGACATTTGATACTTATTTTTCATAAGTTCAGCAAATTTGTCACACAGATAGGTAGATTGAGATCCGAAGATAATATCATCTACATAGATCTGGACTAAGAGAATGTTTTCTTTGACTTTGATGATAAACAAAGTCTTGTCAACAGATCCTCTTCTGAATCCAGATTCTAGTAGGAAAGTTGATAAGGTCTCATACCAAGCTCTAGGAGCTTGTTTTAGACCATAGACAGCCTTAGCCAGTCTGTATACTTTCTGATCTGGATCTGCCTCTTCAAATTCAGGTGGCTGTTTCACATATACTTCTTCTTCAAGAATACCATTGAGGAAGGCACTTTTGACATCCATCTGGTATACTTTGAACCGTTTGTGAGCAGCATATGCTAGAAATAGCCTTATAGCTTCTAATCTGGCTACTGGTGCGAATGTTTCATCAAAATCAATGCCTTCTTGTTGATTATAGCCTTTAGCTACCAATCTGGCCTTGTTTCTGACTACTTCACCATTCTCATCTCGTTTATTTTTGAACACCCATTTTACACCTATTACTCCTTGGTGTTTGGGTCTGTCCACGAGGTACCAGACTTCATTTCTTTTGAACTGATTGAGTTCTTCTTGCATTGTTGTTATCCAATCTGCATCTTGGAGTGCTTCATAAGCATCAGATGGCTCCATGCGAGAGAGGTAACAGCTCAACAATGCACTTTCTCCATGCATTCTTCTGGTCTTCACACGATCTGATGGGTTCCCAACAATCTGTTCTGGTGGATGGTCTTGTATCCATCTCCTTCTCCTGGTCATCTCTTCATCAGATATCTCAGGATCAGGTTGATCTGTTGGTTCCTCAAATTCAGGGTGTGCAGTTGATGTAGCTTGAAATGGATTCTCATGTGGACTTTCTTCTGACTGTTGATCATCATTTGTAATAATTGTTTCATTGTTTTCTGTTGATGATCTGTTTTCATCCAGATTGTGCAGTGATATTCCCCCTTGCTGTATGATCTCTTCAGAAACAGGTGGAGTGATAACTTCTTCATCCTCATTCTTTGAATTCCAGATAAGAATATCTTCAAGTAAAAGTTCATTCATCCTTCTGGTAGTCACCTGGTTTTCTGTCTGCTTTTTATCTAGTGACCTGTACTCAAGAATAGACTCATCAAAAACAACATGAGGTGTTACTTCCACAATATGAGAATTCTTATTGTAAACTCAATAAGCTTTACTGACATCAGAATATCCTAAGAATATTCCAGGGTCAGTTTTGCTATCAAAGGTTTTCAACTGTGATTTCCCATTATTGTGTATGTAACATAAACAGCCAAAAGTTCTAAAATATGAAATCTTAGGCTTTCTGCTGTTCCAAATCTCATATGGTGTTTTGCCATGTCTCATTGTGATGGATGATCTGTTTTGAGTATAACAGGCAGTGTATATGGCTTCTGCCCAGAATTTCTTCGGTAGATTGGTTGAATTAAGCATTGTGCGTGCTGCTTCTTTGAGTGATCTGTTTCTTCTGTTCCTCGATCTATTCTGATAGAGGTTATACTCATCTCTTTCTGTTTAGTGATCTTGTGTAGAAAGTCAGGGAGCTTGTCTAGGGTTTCTTTCTTCTTTAGCAGAAAGATGACCCAAGTGAATCTTGAGTAATCATCTATGATTACCAATGTATACTTTCTCCCATTGATACTTAGTGGTTTGACTGGTCCAAACAGATCAAGGTGTAACAGCTCTAGTATCCTTGATGTTGAGTGAGCTGTTTCGCTCATAAAGGATGATTGTTGGTCCCGAAAGAGCAAGGTTTGGTGTATGGGGGGGGGGGAATACACCAAATGCAAACTTTTCAGTTTACTTGACTAATTTAATCAGAGAGATGTAAGCTTTCTGAATTACAGATTGCTCAAGATGATAGACCAGATTGATTTACTAATCGATCTTGTTCTGTCCAAGTAAAATCTCTCAAGTGAGTTATACAAAGCAGAGAGTAAGATTAAGCTTAAACCCTACAGTGTATCGTGTGCGGAATAATGGTGGATTTAGTCGGTGCTCTTGTTAAGAAAATCTTTAGAGAACTTAACCAAGTATTTAGAGAATTGATTAAGAAATGCAGCTTGAATGTATATGACAGATAATGAATAAAAACAACTGAAAATAAAAGCAGAATGTAAATAACGCAGTTATTTTACGTGGTTCGGGAAACCCCCTACGTCCACGGTCTAATCCAAACTGGATTAGATATCCACTACTAGGATACTCTTCTTATTTATACTCGCTGAGAACGAGCCACAAGTTTCAATTACAAACCTTATTGAAACTTATGCACGAATAAGGGTCGTGTCCCTTTACAACTTACAGAAAACTACTGTAAACAGGTTATCTTCACGTTAATCCACTAGAAGACTACTAGCTAGTAAAGATCTCCTTCTTCTCTCGATAAGACAGACTTGAATCGAGGTTGGGTTGATGTGATTTCGATCACGAACGGTTTGAAGCTTTTTGTCTGATGAAAGAAAGGATTGCTTGAATGTATTTCTGTAATGTAGCTCTTGCGTATATATTTCAGACTTTAAAACTTCAAACATATATAGGCTCTGAATTTGAGATTCTAGCCGTTTGTTGATTGGCGTGATTTGATTTGTGGATTGCCAATCAATCATATCTCTTCTTTCCTTGTAAAGACGTTGATTGAATCTTCTATGAATGGGAAGCAGATCATCTGTGATTACTTTCCTTCTTCACGTCAATCAGTGATTTTATTTCCAATTCTCAATGTATGGATTTTAATGCCTCACAGACAGGTTTGGTTCAGCTCTTTCTGTTTTGCTTCAAGTCTTCTGGTTATGTCCTTTCTGGTCTTAGTGCCTTTCTGGTAGAACACTGGTTAGACATTTTCTGGTTGAAGTGTTTTTCTGTTTGAACACTGTTTAGACATTTTCTGGTTGAAGTGTTTTTCTGGTTGAACACTGTTTAGACACTTTCTGGTTGAAGTGCTTTTCTGTAGGTTACTTGCTGGTTCAACTTTCTGTCCGAGACATCTTCCACTTTTCTGGTTGAAACTTTCTGGTTCAACTTTCTGTTAAAGTTGACTTGCTCTAGCTTTCTGTTTGAGACTTGCTGGTTTCACTTTCTGTCAAAGTTGTCTAGCTCCAGCTTTCTGTTTGAGACTTGCTGGTTTTACTTTCTGTTTGAAGTTGTCTTTGACTATCTTTATGTATGAAGCCTTCTGGTTCAACTTTCTGTTAAAGTTAACTTACTACAGCTTTTTGTCTGAGACTTGCTGGTTTAACTTTCTGTTAAAATTGTCTTGCTTCAGCTTTCTGTCTGAGACTTCTTTCATCTTTCTGGTTGAACTGGCTTCGACTATCTGGTTTATAAAAACCAAAACAAATGATACAGAACATAAATAATATCAAGTGTGTTGTTTTGTGAGAGCATCATCAAAACTTAGAATAAATGTGGGGTTCCCAACAATGATCTTGTTTGCTTTCCAGCTTGACAAGCATCACATATGTGATCTTTATCATAGACTTGATTTGGTAGTCCTTCCACTAACTTTTCCTTGGCAATCCTGTTGATTGATTTGAAATTAAGATGGCTCAATCTCTTATGCCATAACCAGCTTGTTTCTGATACAGTCTTAGTGACTAGGCAGGTCTCGATCTGATTTGTCCACTGGACAATATATAATCTATCCTGCAGTTTACCGGTAAGGAGTATTTCATCTCCTTCCTTGTTCTTCACCAGACAGTTGTTAGTATCAAAAACAATCTGATTACCATTAGCACAAAACTGACTTACAGAAAACAGATTATGACTAAGGCCCTCAACATATGTTACATTAGTGATGGTGGTCTTGCCAACTCTGATGTTTCCATACCCTCTGGTATATCCTTTTGAATTACATCCAAAAGTGACCTGTGGGCCTGGTTTCTCTATGTAATCTGTCAGTAGGTTCTTGTCACAAGTCATGTGTTTTGAACAACCACTATCTATAATCCAGATAGTTCCTCTTGCTATCTTACTCCTTCTTGCAGTTCTTTGATCCTGCAATTAATCACACTTAGCTACCCTTTCAACGTTTGGGTGCTGGATTATTAGCAATCATTCCTTTTCGAATCCAGAACATTCTAGGGTTAGGAACAGTAATATAGCAGGTAATGATGTTTCCCTCATTATCTACTTTAGATACAGAGTGAATTTCAGATGGATGATATCTCTCTATTTCATCCTTCTTCAATCTTTTCTTAGTAAGTACTGTCCTGTTGACAATTTTTGTCCTGTTGACATTTGCTTTTTGAAAGTGTTTTGTTTCTGTGTAGTGAGCTGGTTGTCCCTTTGTTTGATGTTACTGTCTGTTCTTTGCATCTTTTATTATCATCTTTTGAGGATAACCTTTCTTGTTCTTCAAGTCCTTCACTTGATCTGGTATTTGCTTCCTTTCTGGTATGAAGTTTATAGTTCCAGAAGACTTTTCTGAGTGACCTGGATACCCTAATCCAGATGTGCCCTTTTGTTGTAGATTGATTAGCACTTTGGCACGCTCATCACTCTTGTAGATAATTTCTTTTCCTTTCTTGATCTTTTCTTCAGCAACATTGTTTCTTGTAACCAGATCCTTAACTTTTGAGTTAAGTGTGTGGATCTCACTGTCTTTACTCTTGATTTGTTCTTCCAGATCGTTTATTTTAGCAACAAATTGTGTATTTGCTGTGCTTAAAATTTGCTCAACTTTCTTCAATCTGTCGTTCTCTTCAACAACTTCTTGAAATAGCCTCTTGATACTTGAATAGCTTTTGAACATCTCATCTATTTCATCCCATGAGTATTCTGCTTGATCTTCACTTTCCTGTTCAAGATCATTATCATTATCTGAGGGATTTGAGTAACAAGAATTTACCTCAACTTCATCTAGCCCGTTGTCCAATCCCACATAGCATTCATTCCAGCTTTCTTCATCGTCAGCAATGAAGGCTTCATCATTTTCTGATGAGCTATCTGAGAAATGACTCGAGCTGCTTGAGTTCTGTTCAGCTATCATCGCTTTGCGCTCATATTTAAGTTTTCGATCTCTTTTAGCTCTTAGTTCTTCCCTTTGACTTCTGGACAGATTAGGACAATCTGTTTTGAAGTGACCTGTTCTGCCACATTCAAAGCAAGTGTAATCTGTAGAACTAGAGGTCTTTGTTGTTTTAGAAAACTGCTTCTTGGACTCATCCTTGTCATCAGATCGATCATTGTCGTACTTCTTGTTGAAGTTTCTCTTGTTATCTTTGTAGAAGCGTCTGTATTTCTTCGATCTGGTTTCCATCTTGTCCATTCGTTTGGCGATCATTGTGAACTCTTTTAAGAGTTTGTCATAGCCTTTCTCTTCATCTGGAGTAACAGGCTCAGAAGGATCATCTGGTTTGCTCTTCGCTTTGAAGGCTACCTCTTTGTCCTTCTTTGAGCTGCTTTCTGCCTTTTTGGACTGATGGTCTGGTCCTCGAATTCTTTGGATGTCACACTCATGACCTTCTAGATGATCAAATAGGGCTTCAGTGGACAGATCATTGAAGTCTGCTCTTAGAGGTAGCATTGCTGCATAGATCTCCCAGCTTGGTGGAAGAGCTCTAAAAACTTTCATGTTCTTCTCCCTTTGAGTATATTTTTTCTTTTTGAACGCTGATATCTCAAGTAGAATTCCAGTGAATCTCATCTTCATCTGTTCTATTGTCTTGCCTGGTTTCATTTTGAATTCGTCATATTTATTGCAGGCTAGAGACAGCTTGTTCTCGATCATAACTTCAGATCCTAGGGCTAAGTCTCTTAAGGCTTCCCACATCTCTTTGGCAGTATCCAAGTCTTGGATTTTGGCCAGATGTATGCCTTTGACCGTGCTGGAGATGATCCCTTTGGCAATGGCCCTTCCTCAATTACTTTTCACATTAAGCAATGATGGGCTTTAAGGCACATCTTGATCCTGAAGCTCCATTCTCTATATCCTTGAATAGAGAATTCCTCGCAAGCCCTGATAATAGATGACTCCATAACAGGTAGTATGCACTTGAATGAAAAAGGTTTTCCTAGATCTATTCAAGTAGACCACGCAGGTTTTAACCTTGTGAAACAAAACAATGGTCAGTTTGAACCACTGCTCTGATACCACTTGTTGGTCCCGAAAGAGCAAGGTTTGGTGTATGGGGGGGGGGAATACACCAAATACTAACTTTTCAGTTTTACTTGACAATTTATAAGAGTGTTCAAGCTATTCTATACGAGAAATTGCTCGGTAGTGACTAAACAGATCGATATTCAGATCAATAACTGATTTAGTCCAGACAGATTACTCTCTTAGTGAAAACACTTAGTTGATAATAAGAGTGATCTTATTTCCTTCTGAGTGTAGAGTGAGTGCGGAATAATGGTGGTTCAGTGATTGCTCTTGTTTAGAAAACCTTAAGAATTAACCAGATTGATTAAGGAGATTGATTGAGATGCAGATGGATGATAGTGCAGAGAGTTAGAATATTAAACAACGGAAATTAAATATGCAGAAATATAAAGCATACGGTTGTTTAACTTGGTTCGGGAAATCCCTACGTCCACGATCTGGTCAAAACAAGACCAGATTATCCACTACTAGGATACTCTGCTTCTTTATACTCGTGGAGAACGAGTCACAAGTATCAATCACAACTAGAATGATACTTATGCACGAATGAAGGGTCGTGTCCCTTTACAACAGATTACCTCTACGTTACCATTAGAAAACTACTAGCTAGCAGGGTGATCTCCTTTCTCTCGATAAGACATACTTGAATCGAGGTGGTTGGTGTGATGTTGAATCACAGAGTGTTGAAGCTCTAAGTTTGGAATACAGATTGCTTGGAAGAATAATAGCAGTATAGCTCGCGTGTGTGTTCTCTCTTTTTCCAGATTTTTGACTTCAACTATATAGGCATAGAATTTGAAATTCTAGCCGTTGTTGATTGGCGTGAGATAGATGGTAT
>JAPKLX010003502.1:0-11035 GCA_026898415.1 Leonotis leonurus
TCTCAAAACCAGCAAGTCTCAAAGACAGAAAGCTAAACCAGAGAGTCTCAAAACCAGCAAGTCTCCGTGATAGAAAGCTAAACCAGAGAGTCTCAAACCAGCAAGTCTAAAAGTGAAGTTAGTCAACTTTAACAGAAAGTTGAACCAGAAAAGCTTCAACCAGAAAGATGAAAGATGACTTGAACAGAAAGTGGTTTACAAACGCGCAACCAGATTGACCTCAACCAGATTACCTGATGCCACGTGGATTTGGAATTAATAACTCCATTAATTATTATATTACTTGGTTAAGGGGGAAAGGTGAACTATATACGGCGACTAACTATCTATATTCTGACATTAGATATCAAAATCTTTTATTTTTGATGATTACATACAGTAATTGGGAGACGTGATCGAGAAAATATCTACCAAATCAAGAAAAAGGGAGATAAAAGACTGCAACCAAGACAACGCATCACATCACAACCGTTAAATTATAGCGCGTGCATCTCACAATGAAGAGAGGCGACTATGGGTTGAAAACCTAGTACTTGGAAAGGCGGGAAAGCTGAAAAAGGGAAGGATTTCTCAATATTCTATTACTTTACTTATCTTCTCTTTAGCGTATATAGATTGATAAGGCGGTTCGTGTATCACTTACACTTACATATTTTCTCGAACACTTCGAAAATTTTCTGCCTCCCAAAAAATTCTCTCTTGCAAAACTCTCACTTTCTAGCAAAAATGGCTCCCAAATCATCTGCCTTTCTGGAACAAGCAACCTTTCTGAAACCTTATATTCACCAAGACCTTTTTGCGGTTCTTGACACCTTCGGGTTTCATAAACTGGAAAAGGCATTTGATCTCGTCCGCCAGTGCAAAGGTTTCTTATTTCATTTTTGAAACTTATTCACATGTCTAAATGCTTTACTCTGTATCTATTCTCTTGTCTGTGATCTCTGTCAGTTACATAGAACTGCATAAACTGTTTTTGTGGCACTTATACTTCACTGATGGAAGGATAGTGCTCACATCTATACTACTCTGTTTTATGTAGGTTTCTACAATATAATTACTTCACACCCGGTGCACTTCCTACCCAAGGATGTTGCTGCCTTTTATCTCTCATGGAAGGGAGAGAAAGGGGGAGATGAGGCCACCATCAGGGTGAGCAAAGGGAATACAGTCAGCAACACTCCCTACAATGTTATCAACCTCATCAACGCTGCTTATAAAGTCAAGGATGAGGGGTTAGAACTGAGTGAAATTACTGCAGAACAGCTGCAAGAAGCTGTGGAGATGGTCATGATAGTGCCCATCCATTACACAAACAGGATGTTTGTTCGCTCACTTCTCGCACCTGAGTTCAGGATCCTGTTTGAATTTGTTCAGCGGATTTTCCTAAATCACAATGGATCCTACGACCAGGTCACCCCTGAAAAGTTCAGGATATTAGCTGCCGTGGTTCTTGATCTACCTGTCAACTGGAGCAGGATCTTATATGATCTCTTGGCAAAGGAGGCCAAGATGATCTTATTCGTGAAAGGCAGCTCCCCTGGCATTGAAGTTAAAAGGAGCACACTTCGACATTCCACAAAGATCAGCTTTCTGCTAGAATCATTCTTCCCTCATCATCAATGGGATTCCGCAATTGAGTTCAATGCGAAACAGCATTTTCCAAAGGACCAACATCAGATTGAAATGTCGATGGGCATTTCAGCAAATCTGATCACCAGAGCAAAGGACCCTGTAGTCTTTAATGCTCTGATGGAGATGGGGAACTCGAATCCAATCTGGATTCCTCCATCTGGTCCAGCAGATCACTCCACAAAATCTAAGGTCACCAAGGAGAAGCCAGCTGAGAGAACCCCCTCCAAGAGAGTGACCAGGAGGGCCAGCTCTGTTGAAACAGACACTTCTTCCGCAGCACAGCAGCCCAAACTCAAACGCAGAAGGCTTCACAAACTGTCTGCTGAGATACAGACCGAAGCCCCAACTGCTGCAGAAGTTATCATCCCTCAACAGGAGGTTGAGGAAGAGGATATTGTACTGGTTGATGAACCAGAAGATGTTGAACCTCTGTCATCAGTTCAACCAGACCAGTCCAGGGACTTCTCCCCAGCTCACACAATAAGCTCATCCTCTGCTGAGCCTCTAGAACAGATCAACGAGGAGGATGAAGAAGCAATTGAATACTCAGATGAAGATGTGGAGAATAAAACAGCTCAGTCAGTAGTCAAAATGATTGAAGCAGAAGCAGACAGAGCTGTCCTCAGCATATTTCCAGGCATCCAGCTCACACCAGAGAGCTATGATGCAGCTAAGAGAGTCAAACTGCTGCTGCTGATCAAAGACAAAGAGTTCTATGTGTTGGATGCACTGCTAAAAATCAGATCAATTGACCAGCTCAAGGCAGAAGAAGCCACATTGCTAAACATTTTTGAGACCTCATCTGTTACTGAGCTAAGAGAAAGCTTCTCTCAATCCATTCTTGCAATTGCCCAGCTCGAAGCTCAGAAGCTGCAGATTAATTTGAGAGAAATCTATGAGAAAGCTGGTAAGCTGGATTTCTACGACAGCGTGGTTGATGAAGAAGAAGCTACGTTTCCTTCTGCTGCTCACCAACAGGGTGCAGCAATAGCAGAACCTGCACCAGACCAGACCATGACTGACACTGATGTGCAGATCACTACCCCACCTGCATCAACTGAGGATGAACCAGAAAAGGAAGAACCCCTTGGTCAGATCATCGGAGGCGAGCTTACAAATGATATCATCACTCCTGCTGTTGCAGCTGCACAGAACATACATGTGCAGACATACACCTTGGAGGACATATTGATGGACCAACATCAATCACTGTCTCATACACAAATCAGAGATCTCATCTCCCAGAAGGTGGATCAATACATGTATGGCACACTGACCACAGTTCAAGATGAAACCACACGAATACTCACAGAGTTCAACGACCACCTGCAAACTCATGTCAATCAGGTCGACTCTGATCTAAGGCGAATCTGTAGATTGAAGATTGAAGAAATAAGCAAGAAAATGGACGATGACAGGGCTGCTGCTGATGAGAGGAAAGCACAGATTGATCAAAATCTGTTTTCAACTGAATTCAAAGTGAAGGAAATGTACAAAATTATCAGTGCCTTTGCAGCCAAAGAAAAAGATATGGTGCACGCCATAGTCAAGGAGCAGACTGATGGTCTCACAGCAGACATCGTCAAAGAAGCTAATTCATACACCAGATCACTCCTCAGGCAGTTTGAATCTGATGGCAAAGCCTTTGTAGAAAGGAAGTTACATGACCTGTAATACCCCACATCAGCTCTGATCAAGTCCTATTTTGATGAAACTGCTGACATCAAGGGAGATCAAGAAGAGATCAAATCTGATCTGGCCAACACACAGGCTTCTCTTCAGAAACAGATCAATGATTCCAACCTCAACATCACCTCGCTGCTGTCTAGCAGATTTGAATCTCTGATGAGACCAGAGCAAAGATGAAGAAGCAACAAGAGGAGAGAAGAAAAAGCAGATAGTAGTCTAAATTCCTATATCTTTGTGATCTGCCTTTTCTTATGATCTGATCTGTCTATCTGTAACCTCTCTTGTCTTCTTATCAATATATGAAATCCATTTTGAGTTTCTGATGACAACAATTCATTGTCCAGAACACATATAAAAATATCCTAAAACGTTATAAACTTAATAACGTAATTTGATCAAATCTGGAAAACCAGACCAGATCGATCTGTATAAGCTGATAGGTTATCTTTTGTAAAGTGTGGTTTCGACATCATCAACAAGGGGGAAATTGTTGGGAACCCTAAAGTTTTTAGTGTTGATGATGGTATCTCAAAACACACTTAGCTTAGAACATAACTTGTTCCTCGTGTAAAAACCAGATCACTATAGTTTAAGTGATTTCTGTTTTGGAACAGATTAGGAGATGACTTAAAATATAAAGGAGATGTTCCTATAGAAGTCATTCTCAACTTAGAATAGGATGAAGGTCAAGATTTCACGCTCAAAGGAATCGATCTGCTGTAACAGACAGCGACCAGATCGGTGACCAGATCGTTGCCTACAGTAATGAACCAGAGCGATTGAATCATCAAATCATTAGCTGACATCATCCTACAAATCATATACACTTGCCACGTCAAGATCAAGGTCCATCCAACAGGGTTTGGAAAGAAGATCTACGACTTAATCATATAAGGAAAGAGACCGTTAACAATCTGATTTCCATAAATCAAAGATTGAGTCAACCTTTTCCATATGGCAAGAACAGATATGATGGAAACCATTGATTGGCAATATACCATCTATCTCACGCCAATCAACAACGGCTAGAATTTAAAATTCAAAGCCTATATAGTTGAAGACAACAATCTGGAAAATATACAGAACACGCGTGAGCTATACTACTATTATTTCTTCCAAGTATTCTGCACTCCAGACTTAGAGCTTCAACATCTTGTGATTCTACATCACACCAACCACCTCGATTCAAGTTTGTCTTGTCGAGAGAAAGGAGATCACCCTGCTAGCTAGTAGTTTTCTAGTGGTAACGTAGAGGTAATCTGTTGTAAAGGGACACGACCCTTCATTCGTGCATAAGTATCACTCTAGTTGTGATTGGTACTTGTGACTCGTTCTCCACGAGTATAAAGAAGCAGAGTATCCTAGTAGTGGATAATCTGGTCTAGTTTTGACCAGATCGTGGACGTAGGGATTTCCCGAACCACGTTAAACACTGTGTGCTTTACATTCCTGCATTCCTTATTATCTATTGTTTATTATTCTAACCCTCTGCACTATCATATAATCTGCATTCTCAAAAAATCTGCTTAATCGATCTGATTAACTCCTTAAGGTTTTCTAAACAAGAGCATTCACTAAATCCACCATTATTCCGCACTCACTCTACACTCAGGAGGTAATAAGATCACTCTTATTATCTGTTAAGTGTTTACTCTTAGAGAGTAATCTGTTTGGACTAGACCAGCTACTGATCTGTATATCAATCTGGTCAGTTATTCCAAGCAATCTCTTGTATATAATAGCTTGAGCTCTCCTATAAAACGTCAAGTAAACTGAAAAGTTAGTATTTGGTGTATTCCCCCCCCCCCCATACACCAAACCTTGCTCTTTCGGGACCAACAAGTGGTATCAGAGCAGTGGTTCAAACTGACCATTGTTTTGTTTTACAGGGTTAAAACCTGCGTGGTCTACTTGAATAGATCTAGGAAAACCTTTTTTCATTCACGAGCATTCTGTTTGTTATGGAGTCATCTGTTATCAGGGCTTGCGAAGAATTCTCTATCCAAGGATATAGAGAATGGAGTTTCAGAATCAAAATGTGCCTTAAAGCCCATCACTGCTTGATGTGGAAAGTAATCGAAGAAGGGCCATTGGCAATTACAGAAGAAACCACCCGTATCACAGATACAGGAGCAGTTAAAGAAACTGTTCTAAAGGATCTCAAAAAATACACCTCTGAAGAAAGAAGAGAGGCAAATCTCGATGACTTTGCCAAAGGGATCATCTCCAGCACGGTCAAAGGCATACATCTGGCTAAAATCCAAGACCTGGATACTGCCAAAGAGATGTGGGAAGCCTTGAGAGACCTAGCCCTAGGATCTGAAGTTATGATCGAGAACAAACTGTCTCTAGCCTGCAACAAATATGACGAATTCAAAATGAAACCAGGCGAGACAATAGAACAGATGAAAATGAGATTCACTGGAATTCTTCTTGAAATATCTGCGTTCAAAAAGAATAAGTATACTCAAAGGGAGAAGAACATGAAAATTCTTAGAGCACTTCCACCAAGCAGGGAGATCTATGCAGCAATGCAACATCTAAGAGCTGACTTCAATGGTCTGTCCACTGAAGCCTTATTTGATCATCTCGAAGGTCATGAATGTGACATTCAAAGAATTCGGGGACCAGATCATCTGTCCAAAAAGGCAGAGAGCAGTACAAAGAAGGACAAAGAGGTAGCCTTCAAAGCGAAGAGCAAACCAGATGATCCTTCTAAGTCTGCTACTCCAGATGAAGAGAGAGGGTATGACAAACTCCTAAAAGAGTTTTCAATGATAGCCAAACGAATGGACAAGATGGAAACCAGATCGAAGAAATACAAACGCTTCTACAAGGATAACAGAAGGAACTTCAACAGGAAGTATGATAATGATCGATCTGATGACAAAAATGAATCTAAACAGCAGACTACTAAAACAACAAAGACCTCTAGCTCTACAGACTACACTTGTTTTGAATGTGGCAGAACAGGTCACTTCAAAACAGATTGTCCTAATCTGTCCAGAAGCCAAAGAGAAGAACTAAGAGCCAAACGAGATCGAAAGCTTAAATATGAGCGAAAAGCGATGATAGCTGAACAGAACTCAAGCAGCTCGAGTCATTTCTCAGACAGCTCATCAGAAAATGATGAAGCCTTCATTGCTGACGACGAAGAAAGCTGGAATGAATGCTATGTAGGCTTGGACAACGGTCTAGATGAAGTTGAGGTAAATTCTTGCTACTCAAATTCCTCAGATAATGAAAATAATCTTGAACAGGAAAGTGAAGATCAAGCAGAATATTCATGGAATGAAATAGATGAGATGTTCAAAAGCTACTCAAGCATCAAAAGGCTGTTCAAAGAAGTAGTTGAAGAGAATGACAGATTAAAGAAGATTGAGCAGACTCTAAGCACAGCAAACACTAAATTTGTTGCCAAAATTACTGATCTGGAAGAACAGATCAAGAGCAAAGACAGTGAGGTTCACTCTCTTAATTCAAAAGTCAAGGATCTGGTTACCAGAAATAATGTTGCTGAGGAAAAGATCAAGAAGGGAAAAGAAATGATATACAAGAGTGATGAGCGTGCCAAGTTGCTAATCAATATGCAACAAAAGGGCACATCTGGTTTGGGATATCCAGGTCACTCAGAAAAATCTTCAGGAACTATAAGCTTCGTACCAGAAAGGAAGAAAATACCAGATCAAGTGAAAGACTTGAAAAACAAGAAAGGTTATCCTCAAAAGATGATAATGAAAGATGCAAAGAACAGACAGTATCATCAAACCAGGGGACAACCAGCTCACTACACAGAAACAGAACACCTTCGAAGAGCAAATGTCAACAGGACAAAAACTGTCAACAGGACAAAAATTGTCAACAGAACAGAACATACTAAGAAAGGATTACAGAAGGATGAGATAGAGAGATTTCATCCATCTGAAATACACTCTGTATCTAAAGCAGATAATGAGGGAAACATCATTACCTGCTATATTGCTGTTCCTAACCCTAGAATATTCTGGATTCGAAAAGGATTGTTTGCTAATAATCAAGCACCCAAACGTTGAAAGGGTAGCTAAGTGTGATTAATTGCAGGATCAAAGAACTGCAAGAAGGAGTAAGATAGCAAGAGGAACTATCTGGATTATAGATAGTGGTTGTTCAAAACACATGACTTGTGACAAGAACCTACTGACAAATTACATAGAGAAACCAGGCCCACAGGTCACTTTTGGATGTAATTCAAAAGGATATACCAGAGGGTATGGAAACATCAAAATTGGCAAGACCACTATCACTAATGTGTCATATGTTGAGGGTCTTAGTCATAATCTGTTTTCTGTAAGTCAGTTTTGTGCAAATGGCAATCAGATTGTTTTTGATACTAACAACTGTCTGGTAAAGAACAAGGAAGGAGATGAAATACTCCTTACCGGTAAACTGCAGGATAGGTTATATATTGTCCAGTGGACAAACCAGATCGAGACCTGCTTAGTCACTAAGACTGTATCAGAAACAAGCTGGTTATGGCA
Source organism: Leonotis leonurus (assembly GCA_026898415.1). Taxonomy (NCBI): domain Eukaryota; kingdom Viridiplantae; phylum Streptophyta; class Magnoliopsida; order Lamiales; family Lamiaceae; genus Leonotis; species Leonotis leonurus. Next base: position 7,839 of record JAPKLX010003502.1, read on the forward strand.
TAAGAGATTAAGTCATCTTAATTTCAAATCAATCAACAGGATTGCCAAGGAAAGGTTAGTAGAAGGACTACCAGATCAGGTGTATGATAAAGATCATATATGTGATGCCTGTCAAGCTGGAAAGCAGACCAGATCATCCTTTACAAGCAAAACAGCTCACTCAACATCAAGGACACTAGAGCTGTTACACCTTGATCTGTTTGGACCAGTCAAACCACTAAGCATCAATGGGAGAAAATACACATTGGTAATCATAGATGATTACTCAACATTCACTTGGGTCATCTTTCTGCTGAAGAAGAAAGAGACTCTAGACAAGCTCCCTGACTTTCTACACAAGATCACTAAACAGAAAGAGAAGAGTATAACCTCTATCAGAACAGATCGAGGAACAGAATTTCTCAATCAGAAGATTGAAGCATATTGCAACAAGATGGGAATCACTCATCAAACATCTGCTGCTCGAACTCCTCAACAGAATGGAGTAGTTGAGAGAAGAAACAGATCACTCAAAGAAGCAGCTCGCACGATGCTTAATGCTACAAATCTACCGAAGAAATTCTGGGCAGAAGCTATATACACCGCCTGCTATACTCAAAACAGATCATCCATCACACTCAGACATGGAAAGACTCCATATGAAATATGGAACAACAGAAAGCCTAAGATTTCCTATTTTAAAACTTTTGGCTGTTTATGTTACATACACAATAATGGGAAATCTCAGTTGAAAACTTTTGATAGCAAAACAGACCTTGGAATATTCTTAGGATATTCTGATGTCAGTAAAGCCTATCGAGTTTACAATAAGAATTCTCATATTGTGGAAGTAACACCTCATGTTGTATTTGATGAGTCTATTATTGAGTACAGATCACCAGATGAGAAGCAGACAGACAATCAGGTGACAACCAGAAGGATGAATGATCTATTACTGGAAGATATTCTTATCTGGAATTCAAGGAGTGAAGATGAAGAAGTTATCACTCAACCTATTGCTGAGGAGATCATACAGCAAGGGGGAATATCACTAACCAACCTGAATGAAAACAGATCATCAACAGAAGACAATGATACTATTACTACTAATGATGATCAACATCCAGAAGAAAGTCCAGATGAGAATCCATTTCAAGCTATATCAACAGCACACCCTGAATTTGAGGAACCAACAGATCAACCTGATCCTGAGTTATCTGATGAAGAGATGACTAGGAGAAGAAGATGGATACAAGACCATCCACCAGAACAGATCGTTGGGAACCCATCAGATCGTGTGAAAACTAGAAGAATGCATGGAGAAAGTGCATTATTGAGTTGTTATTTATCTCGCTTGGAGCCATCTGATGCTTATGAAGCACTCCAAGATGCAGATTGGATAACAGCAATGCAAGAAGAACTCAATGAGTTCAAAAGGAATGAAGTCTGGTATCTCGTTGACAGACCCAAACACCAAGGTGTGATAGGTGTAAAATGGGTGTTCAAAAACAAACGGGATGAGAATGGTGAAGTAGTCAGAAACAAAGCCAGATTGGTAGCTAAAGGCTATAATCAACAAGAAGGCATTGATTTTGATGAAACATTCGCTCCAGTAGCCAGATTAGAAGCAATAAGGCTGTTTTTGGCATATGCTGCTCACAGACAATTCAAGGTATACCAGATGGATGTTAAAAGTGCCTTCCTCAATGGTATTCTTGAAGAAGAAGTATATGTGGAACAGCCACCTGGATTTGAAGAGGCAGATCCAGATCAGAAAGTATACAGACTAGCTAAAGCAGTCTATGGTCTAAAACAAGCCCCTAGAGCTTGGTATGAGACCTTATCAACCTTTCTACTAGAATCTGGATTCAAAAGAGGATCTGTTGATAAGACTTTGTTCGTTATCAAAGTCAAAGAACATATTCTCTTAGTCCAGATCTATGTAGATGATATTATCTTTGGATCTCAATCTACCTATCTATGTGACAAATTTGCTGAACTTATGAAAAATAAGTATCAAATGTCCATGATGGGAGAAATGAGTTTCTTTTTAGGGTTGCAGGTCAAGCAGCTACCAGATGGTATCTTTATCAATCAGACAAAATACATCAACGATCTGCTAGCCAAGTTTGGATTAAAAGATAGTAATTCAGTAAAAATTCCAATGCAGACCAATGGGAAAATTGGTCCAGACCTCGAGGGAAAACCAGCTAACATAACACAATACAGAGGGATCATAGGATCATTACTCTATCTTACTGCCAGTCGACCTGACATCACCTTTGCAGTAGGAGTATGTGCTAGATATCAAGCAAATCCCAAAGAGTCTCACATGGAAGCAGCTAAGAAGATACTAAGATATCTTAAGGGAACAGCCCATATAGGATTATGGTATCTGTGTGAAGACAATTTTGAGCTATCTGGATATACTGACTCAGATTATGCTGGATGTAAACTAGACAGAAAGTCAACATCTGGTACATGTCAATTTTTAGGGAATAAACTGATTTCTTGGTTCTCAAAGAAACAGACATCAGTTGCCACTTCAACTACAGAAGCAGAATATATGGCAGCTGGAAGTTGTTGTGCACAAATACTGTGGTTAAGACAACAGCTCAAGGACTATGAGATTGAGGTCAAGGAAATTCCTATTTTCTGTGACAGCTCAAGTGCTATAGCAATCACACAGAACCCAGTATTGCACACCAGATGCAAACATGTTGACGTGAGACATCACTTTATAAGAGATCATGTTGAAAGAAAACATGTACAGATTGAGAAAATACACACTGAAGTTCAGAGAGCAGACATTCTCACTAAGGCATTACCAGAAGAAAGATTTAAGATGCTTTGTGGAAAACTAGGACTCTTAAATCTTGAAGATAGGATCAAAACCAGATCATCATGATCCAGATTAATAAAATCCTACAGGGACTTGATACAAATCATCATGATCCAGATCGATAAAATCCTACAGGGAATCAAAACCAGATCATCATGGTCCAGAGTGATAAGATCCAGATCACTAAAAATTCCTACAGGGAACTAACACCAGATCACTAATCACGTTAATACAGACTGAATAAATTCCAACCGGGAATTGCTAAAAGAAAGCAACCAGATTGACCAGAGACAGAATACTAAACCAGAGAATCTCAAAACCAGCAAGTCTCAAAGACAGAAAGCTAAACCAGAGAGTCTCAAAACCAGCAAGTCTC
>JAPKLX010001597.1:0-19569 GCA_026898415.1 Leonotis leonurus
GTTCGTTAAAAAGCTCGTTTATTAAATTATTTTGTTAATATTATATAATTTTATATTATTTTGATAAATTCATGAACTAGTTCGTATATAAAGTTCGCAAACTATTTGAAGTTCAACTCGTTTTTAAAGTTCATGAACAAGCTCGTTAATAAAGTTCGTGAACTATTCGAAACTCGGTTCGTTAAATTATATTCGAACATGTTCGCGAACTTTTCGAACCGAATATCTTTAGATTCGAGTTTGGCTCCCAAACTCCTAATAGTTCGCGAATAGCTTGGTTCGCTTACAACCCTAATCATGTGCAATGAACATATATTTAATAATAAAAAAAAAACCAATCAAACATATCAGGCTTTATCTCACAAAATAATATGTGAAGTTAGATTAATGATGATATAATAGTCCACATTGCCAAGAAACTAATAAAGAAATATAGTCATATAAAAGTAATTAATAAATGCAACAAGAAATCTACCAAAGTCAAGTTTGGATTATATGAATACATGCTGGAATTCCATGTTTAAAATCAAGTTGAATTAGATTTTATTTTACTTGGCAAAGAATTGATTAAATATTGAAGGTTGGGACTTGTCTTCTTGTGTCTCAATTATTATGTTACATATTATCCCTTTATTGGAGGCTGAGATTAAATGTGGTATCTAACATATTATCCCATATTTTTTAACAAACGAGTTTCAAGTGTTGAATATTATTTCTTTTCAAAGCATATATAGAGTCATGTAGGTCCATAATACATTTATAGTAAATGTATATTAATTTCATATAGATCCAATTAATTGCCCTTGTTTTATATGTTTTTGGTCTCGTTTCTAATACGCTTTTGGTCTTCAAATGCTTAGTTTTATTGTTCGAGTTGATGTTTTGGTCTTCCTTATGCTACATTGTAGGTGAGAATCAACAAAAATGACTTCCGAGGGATCGATAAGAGAAACGAGACCAAAAGACGAAGAAAAGGGCAAAATGTGCACCTTGGCCGAAGATGGACCTAGCGAGCGCTAGGATGAAGGACGTGTGCAGGCAGAACAGGGGCCTAGCGACCGCTACCCCTTAGCGGTCGCTGGCCCCATGCAACTCACCAGGACAGAGCTTAGGGGTAGCGACCGCTACCCCCCCTGCGGTCGCTACCCCTTGACGATGGAAGAATGATCAGAGAGTCAAGCTAGCGAGCGCTACCCCCTAGCGCTCGCTAGCCCGACGGATTTTCCTTCTCCTATTTAAACCTCCACGCGTGATTTTCAGAAGGGATGAAATCTTCTACCTTCACGTTCTTAATTCTAGTCTAGGGTTTAGAGCACGAGAGAAAACACTCTAGCTAGCTTAGTTTTTCTTTAATTGTTCGTTCCTTTCAATTCAAAGTTGTGGATTCGTTCGTGATTCAAACCCGGAATACTTTAATGCATTATTTTTCCTTTCAATCCGTGAGTTCTTTTACTGCTTTCTTTATTGCTTTATGATTTATTTCTTCTTGTTCTGCTTTTGATTAATTTCCAATCCTTTATCCAAACCTTTTCAATTATGTTAATTAATCAATTCAAGGCATGTTTAAATTTTGTTTCTTCAATTCTTCTTTCTTAGATCTAGGGTTTAATTGCTTTCTTAATTCTTGCCTAGGTAATTCGTATTTTAAATTCTTCAATCTCATTCGCCTAGATAAATTAATTAGATTAGTTAAAACATCAAAACTTCTTCTTTTAATTGTTTTCTGTTCTGCAACATAGATAAAGCCTTGCTTAGCCTTCCTTGAGTATACGACTTAGGGTCAACTTATTAATCTATAAAGAACTCGTACTCTTGCGAGCAATTTAATACAATAAATTGGAAGTATATCGGCTGGAAATATTCCTCGTGCCCGATACTGAGTCCCTTTATCAGACAGTGAGTCTGGTCTAAACAATGCCACTTACTAACAGTTTAAAATAAGTTGGAACAACCCTTACTCCACGTTGGAAACAAGTAGAAGAATTGCATGTGACACTTCACATCAAATAAGTAAAAGGTATCGATACAGTATAATTATGAATTTCAATGAATTCTCTAGCAATATGGTAAAATCATTTTGTCAATGGATGACGTACGTGGGCCCAAGGTGTTAATATTGTGTGTTGATTTTAACGGGATTGTATAGTTACTGGAGTTTGGGTCTCACTTGATATGCTATTTTAAATTGAGCTATGTGTAGTGAGTAGAGTTTGAGTCACACTTTATATTTAATTGAATTGTGAGTATTGATTGCGGTGGATCAACTTGCGATAAATAAAAATTTTAAAATGTAAACTATTTTTGTGGACATCGAAAACCATTTTGATGGACGAGAGGGACATAGTATGTAGAAATTTATAGTAAATATTAATTTGACCGAATTGCCCTTACTCAATGTTAGGCTGGAAAGATTGCAAGTAAAGAATTGCATTCAATGGATGATGTATGTACATACAGAATTGCTTAGCTCTTATTTAAGAGATATCTCCTACCAAAGGACAATATTATACTTACTTCTCATCAATATTTCTCTTTTGCATCTAACAAAACTTTCCTACTTCCATTTTACATTTCAATCCCTCCCTTCTTCTTCTTCTTCCAAAAACTAAAGAAAAAATCAGAATTAATGGCAGCCTATGCAGGATTAGCCTCTCTGATGAATAATATTGATAACATGATGAGCCATCCTTTACTTTCTTCTTCATTCGACATGATGCAGATCCAATCCCTTCTGTCAAAGGTTGATGAGTTAATCCAGTTCATTAAGAAGAAGAACTGCCGAGGTGGAGGAGGATTTATTAGCATCGAAGAAGTCGATGATTTGGAGAGACCGATCGTGTCTGCAGCTCATGCGGCTGAAGATGTCATAGAATCTCACATCGTCAATCAACTTCATGCTCAATCCTATAAAAAATGCCTCATCTGCCTCGATTTCCAAAATAGAAATGCTTTCCTTAGAGGTAGCAAAGTAGCAGAATATATTAATCTGCAACAAGTACTTAAAGACATGGATGATGTGATGAAGAAGGCTACTGAGGTGGAGGTGAAATGGCGACAGAGAGAGGCTGAAGCAGTGGCGGAGGAGAAGGACAAACCTACACATGATGATGAGAAACAACTTCTTACCACCGGAGAGAGGCTGAAGCAGTGGCAGAGGTGAATGGGAAAATAGGATCTTGTCGTATTCATGATCTGTTGAGAGACTTGTGCTTAAAATTAGCCCAACAACAAAATCTCTTTCACGTGACAGAAGAGGTGACAGGGCGCCGTTTCGTTAGTACTGCTAGCAACTTTTTAGCATTAACCAGAATAAACCCACTCCTACGCTCCATCACTTCAGATAACATTCAAGAGGATTGTTGAATGATCACAAATAACCAAGAACACGAACAAGAAACGCAGCCAGAAATGTTGCAGCAACACGCGAGTAACGCAACACACGCTAAAGGGAAATAACACGAATGATTTACGTGGTTCGGATCAAAGAAGATCCTACATCCACGGAGGCAAAAGAACTCAGTATTATTACTATCAAGAAGGTTACAAGAATCACAAGAATGTATGGTGTATCACTCCCAAGAAAGAACTCCCCAATCTCTCTATTGTACCTACCTACACTCTTTCTTCCTTCTCACTTATGTTAACCAACTATACTGTACAACCACATCCTAAGATACAACATTGATAAAAATGGGTATAGATACAAAATAGAATAACCACTTAATAGCAGTTAACAAACTCATAACCGACAGTGCTCTGCCAACATACAGACAACACTAGTATATGCATCGTCTATCCACCCTAATATCTCAACAAATCTCCACCTTGGATACATGATAGCCATAACTCCAAGATCAGTGAAGCCTCTTCACCCACAGCTCTCCCCTTAGAGCTGCACATCCAACTCAAATCAGTGTAGAACAATGCCAACAAGTTCACAACAATATTTGAACTTATCAGCAGGAATAGCCTTTGTTAACATGTCTGCAGCATTGTCTTTCGTAGATACTTTCTCCATATTCACGACTCCTTTTTCAACCAGATTTCTAACAAAATGTTATCATACATCAATATGCTTGGATCTTTCGTGGAATACCTGATGCTTCGTTAAATGCAATGCACTTTGGCTATCACATTTAATCACCACTGCATCTTGACATACCCCAAAATCTTTTAGCATTCCTCTCAGCCAAACACTCTCCTTCACAGCCTCAGTTATAGCCATGTATTCGGCCTCGGTAGTAGATAATGCCACCACACTTTGTAGTGTAGACCTCCAACTTACTGCACAACCATACAAAGTGAACACATATCCCGTTTGTGATCTCCTATTATCCACGTTTGCAGCGTAGTCAGAGTCAACAAACCCCATTAATGGATCAATGGTGTGGTCTGTATGTTTCTCAAACATGAGACCATGACCTGCCGATCCCTTTAGAAATCTCAGCAGCCATTTGAAGGCTTGCCAATGCTGGCTCCCAGGTTCTGCCATGAATCTACTCACCATACTTAGAGCATGAGCTATATCAGGCCGTGTGCATATCATCACATACATCACACTTCCAACTATGCTTGCATATGGAATCGAGCTCATCTCCTCCTTTTCCTTGTCTGCCACAGACCTTTGTTTTGTTGACAACTTAAAGTGTTGTGCCAACGGAACAGAAACAACTTTAGACTCCAACATTTTGAACTTCTTCAATATTTTCAGAATGTAATCATGTTGCAACAGCCATAACTTTCCTTCCTTTATGTCCCTGATTATATCCATGCCCAACATCCTTCTTGCACTACCAAGATTCTTCATCTCAAAACTGATTCTGAGATCCTTCTTTAGAGATTCAATTTCTGAAATCCTTGGACTTGCTATGAGCATGTCATCCACATAGATCAACAAGTAAGCCACTGCCTTCCCATTCACCTTCTTTATGTAAACACAATGATCATATAAAGACTTGCAGAAGCCTATCCTTGCCATGTGATCATCAAATGTCTTGTACCATTGTCTTGAGCTTTGTTTCAACCCATAGAGTGACTTCTTTAAGAGGCAAACTTTATCCTCATCTTCCTTTTTGATGAAATCCTCAGGTTGTATCATGAAGATTGTTTCCTCCAACTCCCCATGTAAGAATGCTGTCTTAACATCCAACTGCTGTAGCTCCAAGTTATTTTCACAACTATAGCAAGCAACATACGGATTGAGCAATGTTTTACAACAGGTGAAAACACCTCATTGAAGTCTATTCCCTCCTCTTGAGTGAAACCTCTAGCCATAAGTCTAGCCTTGAACCTTATCCGGTTCTTGTCAGTTACCTCCACCTTCTTCTTGTAAATCCATTTACAAGATATAGGTTTTTGATCCCTTGGTCTCTTAACCAATATCCATGTACCATTCTTCTTCAAAGAATCCATCTCTTCCACCATGGCCTTGTGCCAACCATCTCTTTCTGAGCATGTAATTGCCTCTTTGTATGATCCAGGCTCATGATATTCCACATCCTCAGCAACATTCAGTGCATAATATATCATGTCAGCTTGCCCAAATCTCGCAGGTGGTCTGATGTTGTTCGTCCTTGTTCTGTCCCTGGCTAGTTGATAGCCCTCAAGAACATCTTCTGGATCATGTTCTGCAACATCGTCTGCAACTTCATCTGTGTTCTCCACCTCAGCTTCTTGATCACTTTCTGCCTCTGAAATGTTTTCATCCAACTCCACCTGGACAGATGTTCTGCCCACATCCTTCTTCTGTGTGACAGTTTTCCTTTCTTCCATCAGTAGATAGGGTATTTCATCTTCCTTGAAGACCACATCTCTACTAATAATCACCCTTTGATTACCAACTTCAGTGCACCATAGCCTATATCCCTTTACACCTCTTGGATATCCCAGCATGATACACTTTAGTGCCCTTGGATCAAGCTTGTCTTGCTTTGTGTGAACATATGCTCTACAACCGAAGATTCTCAAATGTGAGTAATCTCCTCTCTTCCCATACCACATCTCATCAGGAGATTTGAATCTAATTGTTGAAGATGGACTCTTGTTAATGAGGTAGGCAGTTGTCATAGCTGCTTCACCCCAAAAATTCTTTGGAACACCGGAGCCAAACCTCATGCATCTCACCATTTCCAATATGGTTCGGTTCATCCTTTCAGCCGTGCCATTCTGCTGTGGATTCCCAGGGGCAGTCTTGTGCCTTTTGATCCCTTTTACCTTGCAGAAATTCTAAAATTCCTCAGACAAATACTCCAAACCATTTTCTGTTTTAAGGCATTTCAAGCTGGTGTTCTTCTCACGTTCCACCTCACAGCACCACTCCTTGAACTTTGATAGAGCATCCGATTTATTCTTCAACAAATATATCCACAACTTCCTGGAGTAATCATCAATGACGGAGATGAAATATCTCCCACATCCTTGTGTTGCAACTCTTGCATGCCCCCACAAGTCAGAGTGTGCATAGTCTAGAGGTGCTAGAGAAGTGTGCTTTCCCGTTGGGTATGACAGCTTTGTACTCTTGCCCAGCACACACTCCTCGCACATGCCCAGATGTTGTGCAACATCTCCCTTCAACACGTGCTGTTTCATTAATTCCTTTAAACTTTTCTCACCAATGTGAGCCAGCCTTTTGTGCCACATTACAATATCATCTGCATTTACAGCATTAGAACTACCCAACAAAGTTTCACCAATTAGATAATAGAGACTATGTTTCCTAATTCCTTTCATCAACACCTTTGACCCTTCATAACATGCATTTCACCATTTTCAGATTTAAACACAAAGCCTTTTGCTTCTAACATGCCAAGAAATTTGAGATTTCTCTTCAAGTCAGGTATGTACCTAACATCTGAAAGTGTTCTAACAACACCATCATGCATTTTAAACCTTATAGATCCCACTCCCCGAACTTTACATACCTGGTCGTTTCCAAGTAGGACAGACCCTTGGTCGATGTGCTGTAGGGTGTCGAACAAATATGCAGTAGGACACATGTGGAAGCTGCATCCTGAGTCCATAATCCATGCGTTTTCAATCGATCCCTCCAAAACATTCATGAGTTCTCATAACTCACATTCACCATTAACCTCTCCAAAGTCTTGCTTCTCATTCCTTTTGGATTGCTTCTTCTTCCAAGAATAACAATCCTTCTTGAGATGTCCCGATTTCTTGCAATAATGACACTTCCTCGTTTCTTTATCCACCTCAGCCTCCTTGCCCTTGTTTAGGCTTAATTTATTGGCTTCATTGCCTTGTTTCTTGTACTTCCTTCCCTTGAACTTCTTGATGTTCAAGCTTTCTGCGGTTTTTCCTTGTTTCACCTCATTTTGCTTTTGTAATTCCTTCGATTTCAGAGCATGGAACACCTCTTCCAAAGTAATTGAATTCTCCCTCCCATACAACATAGCATCCTTCAGATGTTCGAAGGACATCGGCAGGGCATTAAGCAATAAGATAGCTTTGTCCTCATCTTCAAGCTTAACATCAATATCTTCTAAATCATCTAGAGCTTTGTTGAAGTCATCTAACTGATCGGAAAGGCATCTTTCTTCCACAATCTTGTAGGAATACAACTTCTGCTTCATGTAAAGTCTATTTGCCAAAGACTTTGTCATGTATAGAGATTCTAACCTCACCCAAACACTTGCAACCGTGGTTTCCCTTTGTACTTCTCGAAGAACTTTATCCCCAAGGCATAGGATAATAAAACTATGAGCCTTCTCTTTGATTCTTTCTTTCTCCTCCTTCTCCGTAGTAATCTTGGCAAGATCTTTCTCATCTTTCGCGCTGGATTCATCGATTGCATCTGGTTTCAATGCATCGATTAAACCTTGTTGAATGAGTAGCGCTTGCATCTTCAATCGTCACAATCCAAAATCATTCTTCCCCGTGAACTTCTCTGCATCAAACCTTGCTGCCATCGTGTTCTTTAACCTCGATTCCCACAGACGGAGCCAATTTGTTGAATGATCACAAATAACCAAGAACACGAACAAGAAACGCAACCAGAAATATTACAGCAACACGCGAGTAACGCAACACACGCTAAAGGGAAATAACACGAATGATTTACGTGGTTCGGATCAAAGACGATCCTACATCCACGGAGGCAAAAGAAATCAGTATTATTACTATCACGAATGTATGATGTATCACTCCCAAGAAACAACTCCCCAATCTCTCTATTGTACCTACCTACACTCTTTCTTCCTTCTCACTACTTATGTTAACCAACTCTACTATACAACCACATCCTAAGATACAACATTGATAAAAATGGGTGCAGATACAAAACAGAATAACCACTTAATAGCGGTTAACAAACTCATAACCAACAGTGCTCTGCCAACATGCAGACAACACTAGTATATGCATCGTGTATCCAACCTAATATCTCAACAAGGATGAATTTGGGGTACTAGTGAAATACAAACTGCTAAGAGTTTTGCATAAATGTGAGTCTAGATCACCATCAGATGATCAATTGCTATACGAGAACGTTAACTTGCGCAACCTTGCTTACTCTGTATTTATCCACGAGGACAACAAACAATGGAAGCTTCCTCATTCGGTATTCCTTATATGGAATCTCCAAACGCTAATCATCGACCATGATTTTTTATCTGATGGCGATTAATTGCTCCGATTGGGATTTGGAAGATGCGACAACTGAGACATCTCAAATGCGAAGGCATTTATCTTCCAGATCCTCCTCCAAGCAACAACGGTCAAGATTGCTTGGACAACCTACAGTCGCTTACGATGGTAGTGAATCTGAGATTGAGTGAGGAGGTGTGTGCCATGATCCCCAACATCAGGAAATTGAAATTGTTTTATGATAGTGACCATTATGGATACGATGATAGTTTGATCGAGTGTTTGAACAATCTTGATCGCTTGCATAAACTCGAATCACTTGAGTTTGAGATGAAATTAGATACTTATGATGGGATTCTTAGTAATAAACTTGTTTTCCCAAGTGGGCTAAACAGGTTGTCTTTGAGTGGATCGGAACTTGATTGGGATGAATTGGGAATGATTGGTTCATTGCTACAACTCCAAGTTCTTAAGCTTGGAAGCAATTCTGTTACAAGATGAAAAAGGTGGAGTCCTATTAATGGCCAATTTCTTCATCTCAAATTCTTGAAAATTTCATGCTATCATCACTTCCAAGATTGGGATGCAGCCAACTCTCATTTCCCGGTTGTTGAGAAGCTTGTTCTTACAGGAATGTGGGAATTGAAGGAGATCCCGGTTGAAATCGGGGAAATACCAACGCTTGGGCTCATTCGTGTTGATAGATGCGGTAATGATTTGGCGATTTCTGCACTTAAAATAAAGGAAGAACGTCTTGAGAATCAGGACGATGATGCCCTTCTAGTTCAACTCAACATTCATCCAAAATATGTGGAGAGATTCAGAAACATGGTGGAAGAAGAGGAGCTCACAATCAACAATATTCAATTGGAATTTTGATTTCATTCAATTTTTTATCGTTTGATTTCATTTCACTCTCTCATTAATAGTCATTGTATTTGTAATGGATCAACAATTTCCTCAATCCCCCTTTTATTTTGTGAATGAATAATTTATTTCTTAGACTTACAACAACTATATCTACAAATATAAATAATTTATTTTGAAATACATAATATTATTTGGATAACTATTCATTAATAAAATAAAATATAAAAAAAACAAACCCGTATAAATTAAAACTCCAATATGATATTTCAATTTAGTTGTTCTCATTTCGTCCATTATTTTCATAGTGAAGTTTATTTAATTTCATAAAAAGGAAAACAAATTCAATTTAACTGGGACCCGAATAGTGATGACATGGACCTGAATTAATGACGTGGAAGTCCACCTAAGTCCATCTAGTCATTTTGTTTTAATGAAAAACGGCGTCGTTTAGGCTTAGGTGGGCTTCCACGTCATTAATTCGGGTCCATATCATCACTATTTTAATCAAAATAAGTACGATGTTGAAAAAAACGAAAAATAGGTAGTTTATGTATTGTGGGGAAGATTTTTTAGTTTATGAGCAATACCAGAATTCGTGGATAATTTATGTATTTACATGCCATTATCCCATTATCTGCATTAATTTTGGTCGAAATATAATATTCGCACCCGATTCGATTTAAGAATTTTTATAATTCGATAAATGTTCGGCTAGTCAGATCGATCATAATATTATAATTAATAAAAAATAAAAAATAAATTAAATTAAATATTAGATGTATTTTAATATTTTTCTTTTAAATTTTGCAATTAATATAAAATAATTATTAAAAATAAAATATGGAATACTTATTAAAAATAAAATATGGAGTATAATTTTTAAATTCAAAATTTGGTTATTCGGTTATATTCAATCAATTATCGAATATACCTAATAGAGGTGTTCACGGTTATGGTTCGAAACTGAACCATAACCGAATCGCCGGTTCACGGTTCCAAAATTTTGAAACCAGAACCGAACCGTAGTTGTGGTGGTTCACGGTTTGGAACCGAACCGTATAGGACGGTTCCGGTTACGGTTCTAAACCACCGGTTACGATTTCGAACCGTCTAAAAAATTAATGTTAATATATTTAAATTTTTGAAATTTTAATTATATACCAATGCATATCATCATTTAATTTTATATCACATAATTACCTTTTTAATTTAAAATTATAATTACTAGGTAAATATTTATTTTAATTTATTGTTAATTATATATAATATCCATATAATAATATATTAATAATGAAATAAAAAAATATATATTTTGATATGTTATTATGTCATGAATACTTAAATTGAATAATACATTAAACACAAATGCATTAATGAAATAAAATGAAATAAAATGTTAATCTTCATAAATATAACAATATAAGATGAACACTTTATTTTATTTAATTATTAATGTATTCATAAGTTTTAATGTGTTATTATGAATTATAAAAATATTATTATAAAAAATGACTCTTTATAATATAAGAAATAAATTAAATTTAATAATAAAATTGTGATACGGTCCAAATTGACGGTTACAGTTCCGAACTGCCGGTTCACGGTTCTAAAATTTTGGAACCGTAACCGAACCGTCGTCTACACGGTTACGGTTCGAATCGAACCGTCGGGTACAGTTACAATTTTTTAAACCGCCGGTTACGGTCCGGTTTCGGCGGTTCCGGTTCCTTTGAACACCTCTAATTTAAAATAACTAATTTGTTAAAGTAAAAGATGCATGTAAACAAGGCGGAACTCGAAAAACTATTAATATGAATATCAAATGAGTCAAGCTCGAATGTAATATTTTTGAGCAACACAAGAGCTGAGCTTGAACTAGTTAATGAAATGGCGAGTCAAACTCGAACAGCATGTCAAAAGTTTATGTCAAGCTCGAACACCCTAATATTATAAACAAGCCGAACCGGATACTATATATTCGACTTGACTTGACAGGGCTCGGCTGGTTTAGAGTCCTAAGATTCTTTCATCACGAATCATTTCATTTCAAGCAAGAACAAATAATCTTTATGAACACCACCGGAAATGTTGAATTAAAATTGAAACTGAAAATAAAATCAAACAATCTCCATCTAGAGAAATATTCTTACAGAAGTGTTCGTACAATACTGATACAGCAATATAACTTAATTAGGCCAAAAGTTGTTTGGAGTTGGGAACCATGACTTAGTTCCTCTACGTAGGTAGACTGCAGACAGAACTGTACTGAGAATCTGCAAGTTGCAGTAGGGTTAGATTATGACAAAAGAGAATTAAGAATATATGTGTACATGTCTATATGTTTTGAGATAATTATATTATATAGAATGAAGTCGAAACATAACCACACATACCTATTCAAGTGATGTAATCTTAACTTTGAGGTCGTAGTTGGCGTATTCGGATTGCTGCTCCTCCTGAATCTCTAGTGCTGAGGCTTTCAGAGAAGGCTTGCAAAAAATGATTTCAATTAATTGGAGAGTTGGGATGTCTCCAATGCTGCTCGGGATTTCCTTTATCTTCCCGCAAAAACTTATAATCAGAGTGCAGAGGTTTGGGAAGTTGGTGTCATCAGCTCTCCAATGAACCACATTCATATTATGGAGACTTAGAAACTGCAGTGAGCAGAATACATCATCTTCTCCAAGACACCACTCTTCTTCTTCTTTTCTAAGACACTCCTCCTCCTCTTCTTGTTCTTGTGATGTTGTTGTCTTGTCGCTTCCTAACAGACATTCACATCGATCTAGTTCGAGCACCTCTAGATTCGGTAGTGCGCACAGCGTCCTCCACACACTCGGAATTATTTCACAATCAAACAGATTTAATTTTCTAAGACTAGAAGGAAATCTGAGTGCGGATAGATAACGTAAGCCAATGCTATATTTCCAAGTTAGTGTTTCAAGTTTGTGAAGATGGCTAAGATCAATTTCAAAGGAAGAGGAAGAGGAAGCTAACTCATCACCCTCATTATAGATTATTGACAATACTCTGATATACGGAATGCTTTTAAAAAAGCCTCTCCTAATTACGGAAGGAGTTATCTGTACCTCGGAAAGCGTGTGGAGTTTGTTAAGAACATTGTTTCCAAACTCGTAATCCTCATCGTCAAACCAAATTCTTCGATATCTCACCTCGAGATGTATTAACTCACGCATCTCCCATATCTCACATGGCAGACAACCATCCATAATAAATCCTTTAAAGGTTTGCAAATTCCCCAATCTTGATATTCCAATTGGTAACCTTGAACCGCACCAGAGAGCTAAGTAGCGTAGGCTGACCAGTTGTAATATTTCTATTGGAAACTCTTTGAAATACATTTGGTATACATCCAACACTCTAAGCAATCTTAATGCGAAAAACACTGTAGATATAATACGACTAGTGCTTAGAAATGATCGTGCTAGTGGCATCATCTCTGCTGAATTATACATATCGCTCATACCATCTGATGATGTCTGAATACTCACACGACGTGGCCTATTCACTGAAACTTCCGAAGCGTTATCGACAACACATAGAAACTTCTCTTCTTCGGCTTTCCTCACGCATAAATCCCTCAACAAATCATGCATGCTGTACCTCTTTGCTTTTCCATTATACTTTATCTTTTTAACCAAAACTAGATTCCTGTCCACCAAAGCCTTTAGGTAACCCTCTGCCTCTTCCTCCAAATCCTTATCTCTGTTTGATTTCACAAATCCTTCTGCCATCCACATACGTACTACTCTAGAGGCCCTAATCTTGTAATGTTCAGGAAAAGCTCCCATATACAAGAAGCATGGTTTCAAGTGATTAGGCAAGTAGTCATAACTCAAGGAGAGTATATCAGAGAAATGCTCGTCCGATTTAACAATTGCATCTCTTACATCGTTCCCTATATTCTCCCAAACATCTCTCGATCTTTCGAGCTTAGACAGGATCCCTCCCACCACGCTGATGGCAAGAGGAAGTCCTCCACAATCGCTTGCAATCTTTTCTCCGATCTCTTGAAATACATCGGGGCAATCCTCGTCACCGAATACAGTTTGAGAAAGTAGTCTCCAACTATCAGACTTGCTTAGCAACTGCACCCGATGGTGTTGATGCAGACTCGCTGCATACTTAGCCACATCCGATTCTCTGGTGGTTATCACTATTCGACTCCCATCCTTGTTGTCTGGGAAGAACCTACTTATTTCGTCCCAGAACTTGGTGCTCCATACATCATCTAATACAATCAAGTACCTTCTACCAAACAACCTCTTATGCAAAATTTCTTGCAATTTACCAGATTCATTTCCAGTTTTGCAACGAAGGAGTTCTGATAGAATTGCTTCCATATTATAATCTTGGGAAATTGTGGCCCAAGCAAGGCAATCAAAATGAGAAACAATGAGTGGATCATTATAAAGGTTTCGAGCGAGAGTTGTCTTACCGATCCCGCCCATCCCGACGATGGGCACGATCTCCAGCTTCCTCTCCATCCCAGTTAGCCGATCCTTCAACTGCAGCAAATCTTCATCAATCCCCACCGCAAGTCTCTTCGAACTCGGATCATGCGTGGAAAAGGAGGCACTGCTCGACGTGCTGCCACTCGACATCTTCTTCACTCCCTCCACGAGCTTCGTCACTTGATCCACAGCAGAATCAAGTTGCTGAGTTACTTGATCCAGATCTGATGTGGGAAAAGTTGGGCTGCAGGAAAGCATTTGGTCAACCATATAGGATTCAATGACATCCTCTGCTCTGTGAAGTGCTTCTCTGATTTGGGTCTCCAAAGTTTCTAGTTTAGAGATGTGAGTTTTTTCAAGAATCTGCTGCAGAAAAGTAGATCTTTGGAGGAGGGATTGGAGTTGGTGTTTGTTGTCATCAAGAATCACATATGTTTGTTGAGGATTCAAGATATGTTCAAGGATGGTGATGAGGGATTGAAGATTGCAAGCCATTTCTCTTCTCAATCTGTTGATTTTCTCTCACAAATACAAACACAAAGGCAGGCAATTAAGCAGGTTGCAGAAATCACAGGAATGATCCAATCTAACTTGTTGGCTAATTCAAACTTCAGACAAACATGTTCTCCATTGACTTTGAGCAATTAATAATCAAAACTTATTTGATAACGAAATTTTTGGTAACGAAATTTTTTATTTTAGTAACGAAAAATTTCGTTGATAAATTAATTTATTTTTTATAGTGTAATAGTCCACATTTCCAAGAAGCTAATAAAGAAATATAGTTATATAAATGTAATTAATAAATGCAACAAGAAATGTACCAAAGTCAAGTTTGGATTATATGAATACAGGCTGGAATTCCATGTTTAAAATCAAATTGAATTAGATTTTTTTTACTTGGCCAAGAACCAATTCAATATTGGAGGATGAGACTTTCTTGTGTCTCAATTATGTTAGAGCATCCGCAATGGCGGACAGTTATGGGGTTGACAAAATGGGTTTCGGTGGCATTTCTGTAATTAAATGGAACTTTTTAAGTTTGGGGTTTGAGAGATTGTTGGTAGGTAGCAGTGGGGGTTCACACTTTGGAGTTTGAGAAACTCTACTAATCATTATAGAATGATTGAATTTGTGAAAATGATATTAATTTATTTTGTTAATTTAAATTTATAATATAAAATAAATATTTAATTTGTGAATAACGAAAAATATAAATATTTAATTAATTTAAATAAATAAATAACATTAAAATTAAAATAACAAATTTTAGAAATTAAAATTTCATTACTTAAAATTGAAATACAGATAGAAGAGTTGATGAAGAATGAAATGAAATGTGGTATTTATAGATGAATTTTAAAAAATAAAAAACGAAAAAAAAATTAAAATAGGTGGGGCGCGCGCCCCGAGGAGCTGCAGCGGTGAACCCACGCGGGGTCGCGCGCACCTGCGCCCGTCTAGCAAGTGCCATCCCGACAGCGCGCCCGACACCCCTGCAGTGGGAGTATCACACCCCGGCGCGCGCCATTCCCTTTCCGGAAGCTTCCCGCAGGCGCGTGCCTGGTGGCCGTTGCGGATGCTCTTATACATCTTATCTTATCCCTTTATTAGAGGCTGAGATTAAATGTGGTATCTAACATATTATCCTATATGGGTTGGATTCAGATGATAACCATATCTTAGGTATGAACTAAAAAATTTATACACTTTGGGGGTGGTTTGATTTGTGTGATAGGATTGATATGTTTAATAGGATTATAAGCTTTAAATCTCTACCTTTTTATCCATAATCCTCCATTTCCTTATGAATTCAATCTATTTTTATGCCCCTTAATCACTCAAATGCTTGATTATATAATCACACCAAATTTAGCTTGATTATTTAATCAAACATTTGAGTGATCAAGGAGCATAAAAAATGACTAAATTCATAGGGAGATGAAAGATTATTGATAAGAAGGTAGAGATTTAAAGCTTATAATCCTATTAATCCTATCAATCCTATCACACAAACCAAACCATCCCTTTACGTATTATTTGATGCATTACACGTAGTATTTTATTGTATAATATGATAATGCATTTTTATGCATTAATCAATGTATCGTAATTTTAATGCATTCTATGCATAAATTTGATGCATACTTAATCTAACCCTAGATTTTTACATAATTCTTAGTTTCTATCTAAGCATTGGTTCTCATTTGATCCATTTCATATCCCATATTTTCTAACAAACGAGTTTCAAGTGGCGATATTATTTCTTTTCAAATCATATATAGATTCATGTAGCTCCATAATAAACTATTCAAATTCTTGCTATTACTTATCCCCTCTTGTTATAAAAATAAATAATACTGCAGAAATTTATAGTAATTGTACATTAATTTCACACAATTGCCCTAACTCAAGGTTTGGAAGAAGTAGAAGAATTGCGTATGACAATTCACGTGGAATAAGTATAGGATATCAATACAGTATAAATATGAGCTTCGATGAATATTAAGTAGTTGCCAACATGGTTAATCATTTTGGCAAAGAAAGGAACATTAAGTAGTTGCTAGTGAATCCATTGTGTTTTCATAACGTAAGGGGCTCCCCCTCTGTGGGCCAACGCGTTACATTGCATTCAATTGATGATGTACAGAGAGGCTGGAATGCAAGTCAAGTGCAACAAAGTCAAGTAGTCAACCAATAATAAATGAAAAGCAAGCATCTTGAAAATATAGTGGTTGGTTGCTCTGCTCTTATTTAAGATTGCTCCTACCAAAGGACAATATTATACTTCTCATCAATTTCTCTCTTTTGCATCCAACAACACTTTGCTACTTCAACTTTACATTTCAATCCCTTCCTTCTTCTTCATCTCAACAAAAAAGAAAAGAAAAGAAAAATCAGAATGGCAGCTTATGCAGGATTAGCCTCTCTGATGAATAATATTGATAACATGATGAGCCATCCTTTACTTTCTTCTTCATTCGACAAGAATCAGATCCAATCCCTTCTGTCAAAGGCTGATGAGTTGCTTGAATTCATTAAGAAGAACAACTGCCGAGGAGGAGGAGGAGTTATAAGCATAGAAGAAGTCGATGATTTGGAGAGACTAATTGCATCTGCAGCTCATGCCGCTGAAGTTGTGATCGAATCTCACATCGTCGATCAACTTCATGCTCTATCCAATCAACAATGCCTCGATTCTTTTGTTGGAGGTAGCAAAGAAGCAGAATATATTGATCTGCAACAAGTACTTAAAGACATGGATGATGTCATGAAGAAGGCTGCTGAAGCGGAGGCAGTGGTGGAGAAGAAGGAGGAACCTACACATGATGATGAGAAACAACTTCTTACCACTGGAGAGACTGCCGCGGTGGGACTTGAAGATGAAGTGATCCGACTTAGGGACGAGCTCTCCCTGGGTCAAGTAGCCAAGCGCCTTATCATCTTGGTTGATGGTATGGGTGGTGCTGGTAAGACTACTCTTGCCCAAAATCTCTTTAATCATTCCTACATCAAGCAACACTTTGACTTTCGTGCTTGGGCCACTGTATCTCAATACACTGCTCAAAATATCTTTACACAATTTCTTTCAAGCCGAGGGAAGTTAGATGATAAAAAAGTTTTAGGACATGAGTTGTATCAAACATTATATGGTAGAAGATATTTAATTGTAATAGATGATATATGGAGTGTCAAAGCTTGGGATGAAGTTAAGAACTTCTTCCCCGACAATGGCAATGGAAGTCGGATTGTTTTAACCACTAGGATTTCCGACGTCGCTAGTCATTGTGGCTCTATGTCTCTCATTACCATGAAACCTCTAGACGAGAATAAGAGTTGGGAATTGTTTTGTGAGAAGGCATTCCAACAAAATAATTGCCCTATTCCTGAGCTAGTGAGAGTTGGAAAGGAGATTGTTAGGTTGTGCAAAGGACTTCCCTTGTCGATTGTTGTGGTTGGAGGGCTTCTTCTGAAGTCGCCTAAGACTGTAGGATTCTGGGAGGATTGTGCCAAAAGTATGAAATCGAGTCCTAATTAGAAAGAGAAGCAAGAGAGCTTAGATGTATTGTCATTAAGTTACAACCATTTGCCACCTCATCTCAAATCTTGTTTTCTTTACATGGAAGTTTTTGATGAGGATTCTGTGATTCGTGTCTGGCAACTCATCAACCTATGGGTTGCAGAGGGATTTGTAAGAATAGATGGTGCTAAGGTCCTAGAAGAGATTGCAGAGGATTATGTAAACGATCTTGTTAGCAGAAACTTAGTGATCTTTCACAAAGCCCGTAAGAATGGAAAAATAGGATCTTGTCGTATTCATGATCTTTTGAGAGACTTGTGCTTAAAATTAGCCCAACGACAAAATATTTTCCACGTTATTAAACAGGAGATGATGCGCCGTTTAGTTACTAAGTATTTGCAGCCCCATTCTCTATTAAACCCACTCGTACGTTCCATCACAGCGAGGCATATTAGCAAGGATGATTTTGAGCAACTACAGACAGCTAAACTGCTGAGAGTTTTGCATAAATGTGTGTCTTCTTCACCATCAGATGATCTATTGTTATACAAGAACGTTAATTTGTGCTACCTTACTTATTCTTCGCTTTACCCCAAGTCCAACAACACTTGGATGCTTTCTAGTTCGGTACATCTTATATGGAACCTCCAAACACTAATCATCAATGATCAAGAGGTTATTATTGCGCCAATTGAGATTTGGAAGATGCGACAACTGAGGCATCTCAAGTGCCGCTTCAGAGGCATTTATCTTCTGGACCCTCCTCCGAGCAACAACGGACAAGATTGCCTGGACAACCTGTAGACGCATACGATGGTAGTGAATCTAAGATTGAGTGAGGAGGTGTGTGCCATGATCCCCAACATCAAGAAATTGAATCTGCTTTATAATAGTGACCATTATGGATATGATGATAGTTGGATCGAGTGTCAGCACAACCTTGATGGCTTGCATAAACTCGAATCCCTTGAGTTGGAATCACATGCATATGGTAGGAATATTAGTAACAAACTTGCATTCCCAAGTAGGCTTAAAAAGTTGTCGTTGAGTGGATCTGCACTTCATTGGGATGATTTGAGAATGATTGGTTCATTGCCACAACTCCAAGTTCTTGTGCTAGGACCTGCATCTGTCACAAGAGGAATAAGTTGGAGTCCTATTAATGGCCAATTTCTTCACCTCAAATTCTTAAAAATTTCATGGTGTACTGATCTACGTTATTGGGATGCAGACAACTATCATTTCCCAGTTCTTGAGAAGCTCGTTCTTAGAAAATTGCGAAAATTGAAGAAGATTCCGGTCGAAATCGGGGAAATACCAATGCTTGGGGCTCATTAGTGTTGATAGATGCAATAATGATGTTGCGATTTCTGCACTTCAAATAAAGGAAGAACGTCTTGGGAATCAGGATGATGATGCCCTTCAAGTTCAACTCAAGATTAGTCCACAAAAAGAGAAGAGATTCAGAGAAATGGTGGAAGAAGAGGAGGTCACAATCAACAATATTCAATTGGAGATAGTTAAGTGATGAGGATTGTGTTCTGAGGAATTTAATTCCATTCCATTCAATTTGTATTGTTTTATTTGATCTCACTCAATAGTCGT
>JAPKLX010002887.1:0-11828 GCA_026898415.1 Leonotis leonurus
TGAACCAGCAAGTCTTAGACAGAAAGCTGAACCAGCAAGTCTTAGACATAAAAGTTCAACCAGAAAGTACTCAACCAGTGTTCAACCAGAAAGGCATTAAAATCAGAAAGGGCGTAACCAGAAGGTTTCAACCAAAACAGAAAGAGTTGAACCAAACCTGTCAATAATGGTAACAGATCAATAGAGCTATCAAAACCACCAGATGACAATGCCCCTCTCATCATATCTCTTACCGCGTCAATATTAAAGTTCATCCATCGAGAATTGGAAAGAGAATCACTGATTGACACGAAGAAGGAAAGTAATCACAGTTGATCTGCTTTCCATTCATAGAAGATTCAGTCAACGACCCTACAAGGAAAGAAGAGATATGATTAATTGGCAATCCACAAATCAAATCACGCCAATCAACAAACGGCTAGAATTTCAAAATTCAAAGCCTATATATGTTTGAAGATTTAAAGTCTGATGTGAGCTAGCGCTATATTACTGAAACATTCTCAAGCAATTCTATCTTACATCAGACAAAAGCTTCAAACCGTTCGTGATCGCAATCACACCTCGATTCAAGTCTGTCTTATCGAGAAAGGAAGGAGATCTTTGCTAGCTAGTAGTTTTCTAGTGGATTAACGTGGAGAAATCCTGTTTACATTAGTTTTCTGTAAGTTGTAAAGGGACACGACCCTTATTCGTGCATAAGTTTCAATCAGGTTTGTAATTGGAACTTGTGGCTCGTTCTCAGCGAGTATAAATAAGAGAGTATCCTAGTAGTGGATATCTAATCCAGTTTGGATTAGACCGTGGACGTAGGGGGTTTCCCGAACCACGTAAAATAACTGTGTTATTTACTTTCTGCATTTATATTCCAGTTATTTTATTCACTATGTGTCACTCTCATACAAATTGCATTCTTAATCAATTCTCTAAATTCTCGACTAAGATTTGAAAGGTTTTCTAATCAAAGAGCACCGACTAAGTCCACCATTATTCCGCACACAATATACTGTTAGAAAATAAGATCACTCTTACTTTCTGCTTTGTATTACTCACTTGAGAGATTCTGCTTGGACAGAATAAGATTGATTAGATAGTCAATCTGGTCTGTCACGTTGAGCAATCTGTAAACCAGAAAGCTTAAGTCTCTCTCCTTAATTAGTCAAGTAAACTGAAAAGTTTGTATTTGGTGTATTCCCCCCCCCATACACCAAACCTTGCTCTTTCGGGACCAACAAGTGGTATCAGAGCCGTGGTTCAAATGATCATTGTTTTGTTTCACAGGGATAAAACCTGCGTGGTCAACTTGAATAGATCATAGAAAATCTTTTTTATTCACTAGCATATTATCTGCTATGGAGTCATCTGTTATCAGGGCATGCGAAGAATTCTCCATCCAAGGCTACAGAGAGTGGAGTTTCAGAATCAAGATGTGTCTCAAGGCTCATCACTGCCTGATGTGGAAGGTAATTGAAGAAGGACCATTGGCCATTACTGAAGAAACAACTCGCATCACTGAAACAGGAGTTGTTAAAGAGGATGTACTCAAAGATCCCAGAAAATACACGCCTGAAGAAAGAAGAGAAGCAAATCTTAAAGATTTTACCAAAGGGGTTATTTCCAGTACTGTAAAAGGAGTCCATCTGGCTAAGATTCAAGATCTCGATACAGCCAAAGAAATGTGGGAAGCCTTGAGAGATCTCAGTCTAGGCTCTGAAGCAATGATTGAGAACAAGCTGTCCCTAGCATGTAACAAGTTCGATGAATTCAAGATGAAACCTGGAGAAACCATTGAACAGATGAAGAACAGGTTCATTGAAGTACTACTTGAAGTTTCTGCCTTCAAAAAGAACAAGTACACACAGAGAGAGAAGAATCTCAAGATTCTTAGAGCTCTACCACCAAGCTGGGAGATTTATTCAGCTATGCAACCTCTACGTGCTGGTTTTAATGACTTGTCTGTAGAAGCACTATTTGATCACCTAGCTGTCCATGAATGTGACATCAGAAGGATTCACGGACCAGATCATTCCTCCAGTAAGAAGAGTGAGAATAACTCAAAGAAGGAGAAAGAGACTGCCTTCAAAGCGAAGTGCAAAACAGAAGAATCAGCAGCCTCTGCTACACCAGAAGAAGGAGGTTATGATAAGTTACTCAAAGAATTCTCAATGATTGCAAAGAGAATGGACAAAATGGAAATCAGATCGAGAAAGTACCGAAGGTTCTACAAAGACAACAAGAGCAGATACCAGAAGAACAAAGAAGCAGAACGATCTGATGACAAAACAGAAAGTAGAGGTAATGGTAAAATCACTAATCCTACTGACTATACTTGTTATGGTTGTGGGAGAACAGGCCATTTCAAAACAGATTGCCCAGATTTATCTAAAAGTCAAAGAGAAGAACTACGAGCTAAGAGGGACAGAAAACTAAAAGCTCAACGTAAAGCGATGATAGCAGAAGAAGACTCTAGCTCAAGTCACCTGTCAGATAGTTCATCAGAAGATGATGAAGCATTCTTTGCCAATGAAGAAGAAGATTGGGATGAGTGCTATGTAGGACTAGACAACGGTCTAGATGATGTAGAGGTAAACTCTTGCAACTCTAATTCTTCAAATGATATTAACCTGGAACAGGAAATAGAAGATCAAGATGAATATTCATGGGATGAAGTTAATGAGATGTTCAAGAGCTACTCAAGTATCAAGAGACTATTTAGAGAAGTTGTTGAAGAAAATGACAGATTGAAGAAATCTGAAGAGATATTGAGTAAAGCAAACACTAAATTTGTTGCTAACATCAACGATCTGGAAGAACAGATCAAAGGAAAGGACAGTGAGATTCACTCACTAAATTCAAAAGTGAAGGATCTTATCACAAGAAATAATGTAGCTAAAGAAAAGATCAAGAAAGGGAAAGAAATGAACTACAAGAGTGATGAACGTGCTAAACTGCTAATTAACATGCAGCAAAAGGGAACATTTGGAGTAGGATATCCAGGTCACTCAGAGAAGCTCTCTAGTACCATAAAATTTGTACGAGAAAGGAAACATATACCTGACCAAGTGATAAATCTCAGAAACAAGAAAGAACAACCTCAGAAGATGATTGTGAAACAGACTGGCAATAGACAGTACCATCAAACAAGAAAACAACCAGCAGATTACACAGGAACAGAAGGGGTACACAACAGGAATGTCAACAGGATAGTACCCACTAATAAAGGATTGAAGAATGATGGAATAGAAAGATATCATCCATCTATATTTCACTCTATGTCAAAAGTTGATAATGATGGAAATACTATCACTTGCTATATTGCTGTCCCCAACCCAAAAGTGTTCTGGATTCGAAAAGGAACATTTGCTAATAACCAAGCACCCAAATATTGAAAGGGTAGCTAAGTGTAATTAATTGCAGAACCAGAAGACTGTAAGAAGGTACAAGATAGCTAAAGGTGCAATCTGGATCATAGATAGTGGCTGTTCGAAACACATGACATTTGACAAGAACCTACTATCAGACTATATAGAGAAACCAGGTCCTCAGGTCACCTTTGGATGTAACTCAAAAGGATATACCAGAGGATATGGAAACATAAGAGTTGGCAAGACCACCATCGAAAATGTATCATACGTTGAGGGTCTTAGCCACAATCTGTTTTCTGTAAGTCAGTTCTGTGCTAATGGTAATCAGATTGTTTTTGATGCTAACAATTGTTTCGTGAAAAGCAAGGAAGGAGATGAGATACTCCTTACCGGAAAATTGCAGGATAGGTTATATATTGTGCAATGGGACAACCAGATTGAGACATGTTTGGTCACTAAAACATTATCAGAAACTAGTTGGCTGTGGCATAAATGACTAAGTCATCTCAATTTCAAGTCAATCAATAAGATTGCACGAGAGAAACTAGTCGAAGGACTACCAGATCAAGTATATGACAAGAATCACATCTGTGAAGCATGTCAAGCTGGAAAACAAACCAGATCATCATTTTCTAGCAAATCTGTTCAGTCATCTACCAGAATCTTAGAGTTACTACACTTAGACTTATTTGGTCCAGTTAAACCATTAAGTATAAATGGTAGAAAATACACTCTAGTCATCATTGATGATTATTCAAGATTCACATGGGTAATCTTCTTATATAAGAAGAAAGAAACATTGGAAAAGCTGCCAAATTTCCTCAACAAAATTACCAAGAAAAAGGAAGTCTCTGTTACTACCATCAGAACAGATCGTGGTACAGAATTCCTAAACCAGAAGATTGAGGATTACTGCAACCAGATGGGAATCTCACATCAAACATCTGCAGCCAGAACACCTCAACAGAATGGTGTAGTTGAAAGAAGAAACAGATCATTAAAAGAAGCAGCTCGCACTATGCTTAATGCAACCAGATTACCTAAGAAATTTTGGGCAGAAGCAATTTCTACAGCCTGCTACACACAGAATAGAGCTGTAGTTACCATCAGACATGGGAAGACACCATACGAAGTCTGGAACAACAGAAAGCCCAGGATACATTACTTCCGTACTTTTGGTTGTTTCTGTTACATCCATAATAATGGGAAATCACAGTTGAAAACCTTTGACAGCAAAGCTGACCCTGGAATATTCTTAGGATATTATGATGTTAGTAAAGCTTATAGGGTTTACAACAAGAAGACACATATTGTGGAGGTAACACCTCATATTGTCTTTGATGAATCTTTTGTCATTGACAGAGAGTTGAGTGATGTCATACACAAGGCCAGAACAAGGAAAAGAGAACAGAAGGAATTCTGCTAGAAGATATTCTAATCTGGAATACAACAGATGATAATGATATTAATGTTCCATCTAATGCTGAAGCAATAAGCTCACAACAAGGGGGAACAGAACACATCATTCTGGACCTTGACAGATCAATAATTCAATCAGAAGGTAATCAACCAGAAGAAGGAGATGACAATGAGCAAAATCATGATCAACCAGAAGAATCAAGAGATACAAATGGTTGGAACAATAATCAAGAAATTGAAGAACCAGATGTGGACAATCCTTTTCAAGCATCTCATCCAGAGTTTGAGGATCCAACAAATGAACCAGAACCTGAAATATCAGAAGAAGAAATGACCAGCAGGAGGAGATGGATACAGGACAATCATCCTCCTGAACAGAGTAAGAACCAGAAGAATGCATGGAGAAAGTGCACTTCTCAATAGCTATCTATCACGTGTTGAACCCTCTGACATTTATGAAGCACTCAAAGATGCAGACTGGGTCATTTCTATGAAAGAAGAACTCAATGAGTTTAAAAGAAACCAAGTCTGGTATATGGTAGACAGACCAAAACATCAAGGAGTAATAAGTGTCAAATGGGTATTCAAGAATAAATGAGATGAAAACGGAGAAGTAGTCAGAAACAAAGCTAGACTTTGTTACAAAGGGATACAGTCAATAGGAAGGTATCGACTTTGACGAGACTTTTGCACCAGTTGCCAGATTGGAAGCAATCAGATTATTTCTCGCATATGCAGCATACAAGAGATTCAAAGTGTACCAGATGGATGTTAAAAGTGCATTCCTAAATGGTATACTTGAAGAAGAAGTTTATGTTGAACAACCACCTGGTTTTGAAGAAGGAAATCCTGACCAGAAGGTATATAGATTAGCTAAAGCTGTCTATGGATTAAAACAGGCACCAAGAGCGTGGTATGAGACGTTATCAACCTTTCTGCTGGAATCAGGTTTCAAGAGAGGTTCTGTTGACAAAACACTGTTTGTCATTAAAGTCAAAGAACATATCCTTTTGGTGCAGATATATGTAGACGACATAATTTTTGGATCTCAATCTTCCCATTTATGTGATAAATTTGCTGAACTAATGAAGAATAAATATCAAATGTCCATGATGGGCGAGATGAATTTCTTCTTAGGCTTGCAGGTAAAACAGCTACCAGATGGTATCTTTGTAAACCAAGCAAAGTACATTAACGATCTGATCAACAAGTTTGGAGTTAAAGACAGCAAGCCAGCCAAGATACCAATGCAGATAAATAGAAAGATAGATCCAGATCCTGAAGGCAAACCAACACCTATAACAAAATACAAAGGCATAATTGGCTCACTACTATACCTTACTGCAAGTCGACCAGACATCACGTTTGCAGTAGGAGTATGTGCCAGATATCAAGCCAATCCCAAAGAATCACATATGGAAGCTGTCAAAAAGATACTTAGATATCTTAAAGGAACAACTCACGTTGGTCTCTGGTATCCACATGACGACAACTTTGAATTAACAGGCTATTCTGACTCAGATTATGCAGGATGCAAACTGGACAGAAAGTCTACCTCTAGCACATGTCAGTTTCTAGGAAACAAGTTGATATCTTGGTTTTCAAAGAAATAGACATCTGTTGCCACATCAACAACAGAAGCAGAATATATGGCTGTTGGAAGTTGTTGTGCACAAATCTTATGGTTGAAATATCAACTAAGGGATTACGAGATTGAAGTAAAAGAGATACCAATATTCTGTGACAGTTCAAGTGCAATAGCTATAACACAGAATCCAGTACTTCATACAAGGTGCAAACACGTTGATGTGAGACATCATTTTATTAGAGATCATGTGGAGAGAAAGCACATCCAGATCGAGAAGATTCATACAGATATCCAACGTGCTGACATTTTGACTAAAGCTCTGTCAGAAGAAAGATTTAAGATGCTGTGTGGAAAGCTTGGATTACTAAGTCTGGATGATAGAATAGCAGAAGGTTAGCAGAATGTTAACAGCAGAAGGTTACCAGAATGTTAACAACAGAAGGTTAGCAGAATGTTAACAGCAGAAGGTTAACAGAATGTTAACAACAGAAGGTTAGCAGAATGTTAACAGCAGAAGGTTACTAGAATGTTAACAATAGAAGGTCACCAAAATGTGAAATTCACCAGAATGATGACAACAGAATGCTGTCAAGAATTACAGCATGTCAAGAAGAAAATAATAATTTCACGTGTAATAATTTACTCAAATAAGAGTATCACGTGGAAATTATTTCTCAATTACTAAGTCAAGGGGGAACTTTTTGAGGAAATTGAAGCGACCGAGATACAAGACGTCACTTCCCATAATCAATCTACGAGATTACAGTCTGAAAAGTTATTTCTTTTCCTAGATTTTCTAAATCTTCTATTTTTGTGATGATTAGCAGAACTTTAGGAACTGGGATCGAGAAAATCCCTGCAAGAAATAGAAAAAGGGAAGTTGCCAAAAAGAAAGAGATACGCACACGCTCGCCTACAAACCCTTAGGATCTAGAGCGTATATCTCACGCAAGGAAAGGCGGCAAAACAAAGAATGAAGCGGAAAATCTAAAAAGGGAGATATTCATCCAACCCTTCATTTTATATGCTTTCATCTATGCCATTAATTATTATGTTATATATATGCAATATACATCTCAGAACTGTTCACCTTCACTTTCTTTGCACTGAGCACTACTTTCCTTAAGCACTTAAGATTATCTCGACTTGTTTCCTCTGCAAAACTCTTTCAAAAACATCTTACGTTTGATCATGGCACCCCAAACTTCTCTATTTCTTCAACATGTGTCCGAGGTTCAGAAGTTTCTCTCACCTGAACCATATGCTGTGTTTGAATCTCACGGATTTCATAAATTGGAAGAAATTTTTGCCATTGTTACTCGCTGCAAAGGTTTTTGAGTTTAATAATATTCCTTATATCTGCATCTTGCTCTCATTATTGCTCTCTTATGAACTGCCTATACCTTGTTCTTTCTTCTAATTAACTGCTTAGATGTGGCCATTCATACTTGTTCATATAAACTGATGTATATACATATATCTGCTTTGTATGATATTAGGTTTCTGCAATATTGTCACCTCTCATCCCAACATATTTTTGGCAAAACAAGTGGCTTCATTCTATCTAACATGGCAGAATGATAAACATGGCTATGAAGCAAATGTGTTGATGCCAATCGGTGATAGAACTAGCAAAACGCCATACAATGTCATTGAAATGATCAACCAGACGTATCGGTTGAAAGATGAAGGTTTAACACTAGATGATATCACTCCTGCGCAACTGCAAGAAGCAGTAGAAATAGTGATGGTGATACCGATCAAATACACTGGAAGAATGTTTAAGCGTGCCTTACTCCAACCGGGCTTCAAGTTACTACTCGAAATGGTCCAGAGAATTTTTCTCAACCATAGTGGATCGTATGATCAAGTAACTCCTGAGAAATTTCGAATTCTCACGGCAGTTGTCCTAAATCTCCGAGTAAACTGGAGCAGAATACTGTTTGAATTAATGGCTAAGGAAGCAAAATTGGTCACATATACCAAGGATAGCAGAGGCAGAGGAACTTCAGTGGAAGTTAGAAGAAATCTACGACATTCCACCAAGATCAGTCTGATGGTGGAACGATTTTTTAAGCAGAAAGTCTTGGATGATGCTGTGGAATTCAACACCAGTCTCTCCATACCCAAAGATCAACATCAGCTTGAAATGTCTTTGGGACTCTCACAACAATTTTTCAACAAAATACCTGATGAGGTGCACCCGGTAGCAGCTTTGGAAATGGGCAGTTCTAACCCTACATGGATACCACCTACTAAAGGTGTTGAAAAGAAGAAAGAGAAAGTTCCCAAGGAGAGAGTGGTAAAAGAAAAGACAGCACGTAAACGAGGAAGTTCTGTTGAGACAGAAACGTCTGCATCTCAACCTAAACAGAAGAAACGCAGACTGCAAAAAGTTCAAGAGTCCCCACCACCACCAGAAGATGCTGCAGAACAATCAGAACCAACAGAACAAGAACAGGAGGCCACACAGCCAGCAACAGAGACTCCAGCAGGTGATGTGGAACCAGAAACAAGCCATATTCCACATCAAGAGAAAGATTTTTCTCCAGCTAGAACAGCTACACCCTCACCACACCGAATGGAGAAAATAAGTGAGGATGAGGAGGAAGAGGAAGGAGAATCAACAGATGAGGAGGAAGAAAGGAAACGTCAGGCAGAGAGTATTATCAATCTGTTAGAGAATGAGGCAGAACATTCTGTACTTCAAGAGTTTACTAGCATTAACTTGCTTCCAGAGAGCTTGGGAGTAGCAAGACGCGTAAAATTTTACTTGCTGGTCAAGGACAACGAGTATTATATTTTTGATGCACTGCTCCAAATCAAAACAATCGAAGACTTAAAGAAAGAAGAGGCAACCCTTCTCAGTCTGCTTGAAGTCTCCACTATTCAAGAAGTGAGAGCAAAATACCAACAACTAATTTCTGGATTCATGCAGCATGAGGCAGAAAAGTTGAACATCACTCTGCAGACAACACACCCTGAAGCCCAGATGGAAGAAGCAGCACCAACAGAACAACTACCACAACCAGAGCAGAGAGAAGCTCCATCCAAGACGCCTACCAAGAAAACACCAATCATCAATCTCGACTCTGGTGATGATGAACCTGTCGGACAGATCGTTGGTGGCGAGCCAAGCAATGACATATACACACAAGGTGCTGCATAGAAGCTGAAGAAACATGTCAACTTCTACACCATGGAAGAGATTCTGGAAAGAGAACCCAAAACCTTCAATAACTATCAACTTGACAATCTGATCACACTTCGCGTTGAAGATCAGATGACTGATATTTGCAACACTCTCCAAGACAAAGCAACCCAGATTCTTTCTGACTTCAACCAACATCAGAAAGACTATGTCAACGACATGGATCGTGACATCAGAGGCAAGCTCAGAACAATCAGGAAGGAGCTGGATAAAAAGATAGCTGATGACCGTCTACAGAATGAAACAGAGCAGGCCAAAATTACTCTTCGTCTCAACAGCATGGAAGAGAAGGCAAAAAAGACAACAACTCTGGTAACTGACCTTTTAGCTAAACAACAAGAACAATTGATGCTGCTGTAGCACAGAAAGGATCTCAACTCGCTGCTCAGTTGAAAGAAGATACTGACTTATCCATCCATTCTCAATTCGCCCGATTTGAAAATAAGAAATTTGCTGAGCTGATGCAGAAACACCAAATGGATGTGTTAAATGATCTTCTCTATCCGAACCCAGAAGAATTTGAGACCCAGAACAACCGCCTTACTGCTGTCGAAGACTTACAAGAAACTTACGACAAAACTCTGTCCACAATGAACAGCAGGCTCGAGCAGAAACTTCATGCAACTGACCAGACAGTTAATCTATTGCTCGGGTACAAGGCTGACGCTGAAGATAAAATGGAGAAGATGACAGAAGAG
Source organism: Leonotis leonurus (assembly GCA_026898415.1). Classification (NCBI taxonomy): domain Eukaryota; kingdom Viridiplantae; phylum Streptophyta; class Magnoliopsida; order Lamiales; family Lamiaceae; genus Leonotis; species Leonotis leonurus. Next base: position 10,279 of record JAPKLX010002887.1, read on the forward strand.
ATTGCCTCACTGCGTACACTTATCACTACCCTCTTTGATGATGTCAAAAAGGGGGAAATCTCAGAAAGCAAAGGAAGCAAAGACAGCAAGAATGTAAGGAAAGAAATTGACTTGGACACAGAAGAAGTGGGAACTGAAACAGGAACACCAGCACCAGTTCAACCCAGACCTACCACACCGCCAAGACCTGACCCTACACTTCTTGGGACAGAACAAGCTCAACAAGACCTACCAACTCAAGCCTCTGAGACACAACGAATTCTCAGTGATAAAGGGAAGAAACCAGTGGATGAGGGAGACCAAATTGCTGAACTGCTGCTGTTTGGCGTGAGCATGGATCAAGCATGTGATCCAGTGTTCAGAGCGCAGTTCTACAAAGAACAGGTAGAGAGAGAGAGAAAGCTAGCTGCTCAGGAGGCCAAAGAAAAACCTTTTCAAACTCCTTTCTCCTCGCCTTCATCTACAGAACGCTCACAGCAACAGTCATCCCAATCAACTACTCAGTCCAAGAAGAAGAAAAAGAAACCCTTTGCCTGGAACCTATCTCTGAAGAAGCAGACACCCAACGATGCATGGGTTCCAGAAGGGGATCAAAATGACTGGGAGAAAGTAAAGCTGGGTTTCATTCTGAACAGATACTTCTTGAAGGAGCCTACATATTCAGAGTCAATTCCAGATGAGGACTTCAATAGATATCTGGATAATTTCAGTGACCAGGGCCTCATACAGAGGATCAGAACAGCTGCTTCTGATGCCAAAACTCAGCTCAAGGCCCCGGAGAAAAAGTTCATGGTGTGCCCAACAATACCTGGCAGCAACATTCCTGATAAGACATACATTCTAAACTACATCAACCAGCTGGCCAAGATCAAGGGCTACAAAATTGATAATCATGACCCGAACTGTGCCAGAGTAAGAGACGGGATCTATGAGAGCATCCCGTTAGTATCTGATGCGCAGAGAGAGAAGATGAAGAAGGGCGGTGCAGCCAGATGGTTCTTTTAGATAGATCTTTCCTCTTATTTTCTGTTTTTGCTCTCCATTATTTTTGTTGTCCACCTGTACTTATCGATTCTGATATCTATTGATGTGGAGTTTTCTAAAGACAAAATCTTATTGTCCAGAATCTTTATTGTTATTTAACTTAAATAACAATTGGCTAATCTTTCCAGAACATGATACATGTTAATTTGGCTACGCTGATTTAGTGTGGTTTCGACATCATCAAAAAGGGGGAAATTGTTGGGAACCCTACAGATAATTTAAGTTTTGATGATGATTCTCGAAAACACACTTGATATTATTCATGTTCTGTATTATTTCTATTTTGTCTCCTTGTAACAGATGAAAGCTGAAGCAAGTCTAAGCAACATGGAAGCTGAAGCAAGTCTAAGCAACAGAAAGCTGAAGCAAGTCTAAGCAAGACAATTTTAACAGAAAGTTGAACCAGAAAGCTTCAAACAGAAAGATGAAAGAAGTCTCCGACAGAAAGCTGGACCGGATGAACCAGCAAGTCTTAGACAGAAAGCTGAACCAGCAAGTCTTAGACA
>JAPKLX010003269.1:0-11391 GCA_026898415.1 Leonotis leonurus
GGGGGGGGGGGAATACACCAAATACAAACTTTTCAGTTTACTTGGTTATTTATTAGAGAGTTCAAGCTATTCTTAAATAAGAAATTGCTCGGCAGATGACTAACCAGATTGATCAGCAGATCGATACCAGGTCAGTCCAAACAGATTGCTCTCTAGTGAAGACACTTAGATAATAATAAGAGTGATCTTATTGTTTTCTAAGTATGGTGTGTGCAGAAAAATGGTGGATTTAGTGAGTGCTCTTATAAAGAAAACCTTAAAGATTAATCAGATTGATTAAAGCAGATTGATTAGAGATGTAGACTATATGGTAGTGTAGATAGTTGGAATAATAAACAACTGAAAGTACATATACAGAAAGATAAATGACACAGCAGTTTTAACGTGGTTCGGGAAATCCCTACGTCCACGATCTGATCAAAACTAGATCAGATTATCCACTACTAGGATACTCTTCTTCTTTATACTCGTGGAGAACGAGTCACAAGTACCAGTCAAAGCTAGAATGATACTTATGCACGAAGTAAGGGTCGTGTCCCTTTACAACATATTACCTCTACGTAACCACTAGAAAACAACTAGCTAGCAGGGTGATCTCCTTTCTCTCGATAAGACAGACTTGAATCGAGGTTGGGTTGGTGTGATGTAGAATCACAGGTTGTTTGAAGCTCTTAGTCTGGTTCAGAGATTTGCTTGAGAGTATGTTATCAATGTAGCTTGCGTGAGAATATCTCCAGATCTTGAACTTCAAATATATAGGCTTTGAAAATAAAATTCTAGCCGTTGTTGATTGGCGTGAGATTGATTGTAGATTGCCAATTACTGGTATTCATCATATCTTTTCTTGCCTTGTAGAAACGTTGACTCAATCCTCTAAGTATGGAAAGTAGATCGTTAACGGTAACTTTCCTTCCTTGTGTCAATCGTGGATTCTCTTTCCAAACCCTATTGGATGGACTTCAATTTTGATGTGGCAAGAGGATATGATGTGTAGGATGATGTCATCTGGTGGTTTGATGACTCTATCGATCTGGTGATACGCTGTGATCATCGATCTGGTCGGTGATCTGGTTGTTGTCTGTCACAGCAGATCGAATTATTCTTGGCGAGAAATCTTGGCCTTCATCCTATACTATATATAGAAATGACTTCTATAGAAATACTTCCTTTACATGTTGAGTCATCTCCTAATCTGTTCTCTATCAAAATTCACTTTATATGTAGTGATCTGTTAACACGTAGAACAGTTTAACTCTAAAAAGGACTAAGTGTGTTTCGAAGGATCATCATCAAAACCAAAATACTTTAGGGTTCCCAACAATTTCCCCCTTTTTGATGATGTCGAAACCACACTTTACAATAATATCCTAGTAACTCATTGAGATTGATCTGGTTTGATAGCCAGATGATAAGATTTTCGTTATTAGGTTATAACGATTAAAAACAGTTTGTATATCTTCTGGACAATAAGAAGTTGTCATCAGAAACTCAAATGATCTTCATAGATAAGAGGCAAATTAAGTTTACAAATCATCAAAAATAGGAATTACAGATAGCAAAGATGTTAGAGATGGGTATCTATCTGCTCTTCCTCCTTTCTTCTTGTTGCTTCTTCATTTTGGCTCTCGTTTCGTCTGATATTAGCTGCATGCTCTCATATACACCTTCTCTGACCCTTATGTAGTCTGGGTCCTCAGCATCTATTTTATATCCTCTATTTTCAGCGAGCTGGTTTATGAAATTGAGCAAGTATGTCTTGTCTGGGAGCTTAGTGCCAGGTATTTCAGGACATTCTCTAAATTCCCTCTCCCGGGCAGTGATAGTAACATGGGCTTCTGCAGCTGCTGCTCGTATAGCCTCCACCAGGTCCTTGGCATCATTCATGTCTAGGTACAGATTGAATGCCTCATTTGGTGTCCCCTCGCAGTAAGCAGGTTCTCTGATGAAGTAGCGACACATAATGAAGCCATACTTTAGTCCCTCCCAACCATTCTTCAAGTTATTTGGGATCCAGCTGGTCTCTCCTTCTTGTGTCTTCTTTGTCTTGATAGGAGCGGAAGAGAACCAACCAGATCCAGACTTTCTCTTCCTCTTTAATGGTTGAAAGTGACTCGATCTGCTTGATGATGATTTTGATGCCTTCTGAGCTTGAGCAGATGGTAGAGTTGGTCGTTCTGGTGCAGTCAGCTGCTCAGGTTGAGCTTCTTTCTTTTCTTCCATGGCACCAGATTGACCTTTGCCTTTGATTGCAGCCATTTTCACCTTTCCTTCCTTAGATCCTTCCCCCTTTTCGACATCATCAATGCACATGTTGATGAGTGCCTTAAGGGAGATGATCTCTTCCTTCATGTCCTTCATCTCTTTCTCAGTATCCATCTTGTATGTAAGCAGTGTGGTGATGTTCATGTTTGAGTCATCAATCTTTTTCTACACTGAAGATTTGACTTTGGCCAGATCTGCTTTATAGTTTTCTTGATCTTCTTTGATGATCCCAATCTCATCAAAATAGGAGTCGATCAAGATCTTCGTGGGATAGCGCAGTTCGCTCAGCTTCCTTTCCACAAAATTTTTCCCTTCATTTTCAAACTTTCTGAATAGTGATCTGGTTTCTGCATTGGCCGCTTTAATCACCTTTTCAACTATCCCATCGGTCTGTTGTTTGACAATGGTATGAACCATGTCTTTCTCCTTCTTTGCGAACTCAGACACTATCTTGTACATCTCATTGACTTTAAGCTCCATGGTGGCCAGGGTTTGATCGATCTGTTCTTTTATCTACTCTGCAGCAAATCGATCATCATCCATTTTCTTACTCAATTCCTCAAGTTTCAGTTTGCAAACTCTTCTCAAATCTGAGTCCACTTGGTCTACATGGGACTTCAAATGGTTGTTAAATTCAGTAAGGATTCGAGTGGCCTGGTCTTGTACTGTGGAAAGAGTACCGTACATGAACTTGTCAACCTTGTTGGAGATTAAGTCCTTCACTTATTCGTTGGATAGGGATTGATGCTGGGTCATCAATATATCATCCAGATTGGTTGACTCCACAAACTCTTCCATTGTTGCTGCGACAGCAGGGGTGTATATGTCATCTGTTAGTTTACCCCCCCCACCCTCTGTCCAGCTGGCTCAGTCTCTTCTCGTGGATAATCAACCACTGCAATTTGAATCTTACTTGTCTTGGCTGGTTCCCCCTCAGCCTCTGTAGTTGGTTCCACGATCTGTTCTGCAGTATCGGCTTGATGCTGATCTGGTTCTGATTCTTGTGTTGCTGCACCCGGTTGGTGAGCTTCAGCCAGTTCTTCATTTTCATCCTCATCTACCACACTTTTGAAAAATTGTAGCATTCCATCTTTCTCATATATAGATCTCAGATCGATCTTTAACTTTTGAGCTTCGTGCTGAGCTATTGCCAAGATACTCTGCAGGTAAGTTTCTCTCAACTCTGCAATAGAGGAGACTTCGAAAGGTGGATTCTTCTGCTTTGAGTGTGTCAATTGATCTGGTTTTGAGTAGAGCATCAAGGACATAGAATTCCTTGTCCTTGATGAGGAGCAGTAGTTTGACTCTCTTGGCTGCATCATAGCTCTCTGGTGTGAGTTGGATGCCTGGAAATGACTTAAAGTACAGCTCGGTCTGCTTCAGCTTCTATCAGTTTTACCACAGTCTCCGCTGTTTTCTTCTCCACATCCTCATAGGAGGATTCATCTTCTCCTTCATCATCCTCATCAATCTGCTCCGAAGGTTCAGCAGATGATGGACTGGCAGTGTGAGCGGGTGAGAAGTCCTTTTCTTGGCTTGGGTTGAAGGATGATAGTGGTTCAGCTTGCTCTGTTGAGGGATAGGGATATCCGAGATGACAGCTTCTTGAATCTGGGCCTCCTCCACTGGTTCAGAGAGCTTTTGCAGTCTCCTTCTCTTGGTCTTGGGTTGTTGAGCTGCTGTAGAAGCATCAATATCCACTGAGCTAGCTCTCCTTGTCACTCTTTTGGAGGGAGTCCTTTCAGTTGGCTTTTCTTTTGTGACCCTTGACTTGGTGGATTTCTCGGCAGGAGCAGATGGTGGAACCCAGATTGGGTTAGAGCTGCCCATCTCCATCAAGGCGTTGGCATACACAGGGTTTGTCAACCTTGTTATCAGATTTGCAGAAATGCCCATAGACATCTCAATTTGATGCTGGTCTTTTGGGAAGTGCAATCTGGTGTTGAATTCAACGATGGTATCCCATTTGTGCTGTTTGAAAAAGGATTCCAGCATATAGCTGATCTTGGTGGAGTGCCTCAAGCTGCTCCTTCTCACTTCGATCCCAGGGCTTGCTCCTTTCACAAATGTGATCATCTTGGCCTCCTTTGCCAAGAGATCAAAAAGAATTCTACTCCAGTTCACTGGCAGATTCAGCACAACAGCAGCCAGAATTTTGAACTTCTCTGGGGTGACTTTGTCGTAGGAAACATTGTGGTTCATAAAAATTCTCTGGACGAATTCAAATACTATCTTGAATTCAGGGGCAAGCAGTGCCCTATTGAACATCTTGTTCGTGTAATGAATGAGCACGACCATCACCATCTCTATGGCCTCCTATAGTTGCTCGTCCGTTAGGTCTCCAAGGCTAAGACCTTCATCCTTCAGTTTGTAAACCTCATCAATGATGTTCAAGACGTTGTATGTAGTGTTGCTGATGGTGCTGCCCTTGCTCACTCTGATAGTGGCTTCATTCTCACCTTTCTCTCCTTGCCACGAGAGATAAAAGGCTGCTACTTCCTTTGGCAAGATATGGACAGGGTGTGTGGTAATGATGTTGTGAAATCCTACAGCAAAGTCAAAGCAATATATATATGAGCACTATCCTTCCATCAATGAAGTATGAGTGCCCAGTAGCAGTTTACAGAATATAGAGTTCTACACTATAGTACAAGTGCGTATATGCATGCAAATGGGTAAAACTGATTTTCAATACGAGTTTGAGAAATTTTAGAGCATTGAAGATATAGAACAGTTAAAAAGAAAAACTCATAAATTTGAAACCTTTGCAGCGTCTAACAAGGTCGAAAGCATTGTCCAGTTTAAAGATTGATTGAGTTTGAAAGGATGAAAAATTTGCTAAGTGTCGAAGAAGGAGAATGTAGAAGATAGTCGAACCGCCTTATCAAAATATATAGATAAGTGATAAACAAGGTAACAAATTAATTGATATTCTTCCCTTTTTCAGCTTTTCCCGCCTCTCTGAGTAATAGACATAAGGTCCATTATCTTCTCTCTTCTGCGTTTGATACACGCGCTCAATCTTACGGTTGTGGTGTGGCGCGTGTTTGTTTTAACCGTCAATTTTATTCCTTTTTCTTGGTTTGGTAAAAATCTCCTCGATCACGTTTCCCAAACACTGTACTTAATCATCAAAAAATAAAAGATTTGGTATATTATGTCAGAATTTAGATATATATGCTATGATTAAATTGATATAGTCGCCGTATCTTGTTGACTTTCCCTCTTGACCAAGTAATGGGAAATATTAAGAAAAGAACTAATTAGTATCCACGTGGCTGTTAGTCATCTGGTCCAGATCGATCTCCTTATTAACGAACTGTTGTCAACATTATCGATCTATTCATGCCACTTTCTAGTTTGGACATCAATCTAGTGTGATGACCTTTTAATAATTCCTAGTTGGAATTTGATTGATCTGTTTGACCATTAACATGTACTTAGTGATCTGGTGTCAATTCCCAGTTGGAATTTTACATGATCTGGTCTATATCAATCTGGATTATGTCAATCTGGTTCTAATTCCCTGTTGGAATATGATGATCTTGTGTCAATTCCCAGTTGGAATTTTACCTGATCTGTTCTAAGACTATCTGGTTCTTTCTTCCAGATTTAACAATCCTAATTTCCCACAAAGCATCTTAAATCTTTCTTCTGGTAATGCTTTGGTGAGAATATCTGCTCTTTGTATCTCAGTGTGTATCTTCTCAATCTGTACATGTTTTCTTTCAACATGGTCTCTTATAAAGTGATGTCTCACATCTACATGTTTGCATCTGGTATGCAAAACAGGATTCTGTGTGATTGCTATAGCACTTGAACTATCACAGAAAATAGGTATCTCCTTGACATCAATCTCATAATCCTTGAGTTGTTGTTTTAACCAGAGTATTTGTGCACAACAACTCCCTGCCACCATATATTCAGCTTCTGTGGTTGATGTGGCAACAGATGTCTGCTTCTTTGAGAACCAAGAGATTAGTTTATTTCCTAAGAACTGACATGTACCAGATGTTGACTTTATGTCCAGCTTACATCCAGCATAATCTGAATCTGTGTATCCAGTTAGCTCAAAGTTGTCTTCTCATGGATACCATAATCCAATGTGATCTGTTCCCTTAAGATATCTTAATATCTTCTTAGTTGCTTCCATATGAGACTCTTTGGGGTTTTCTTGATATCTTGCACATACTCCTACTGCAAATGTGATGTCAGGTCGACTGGCAGTTAGGTAGAGTAATGACCCAATGATCCCTCTGTATTGAGTGATATTTGCTGGTTTTCCCTCTGGATCAGAATCAATTTTCCCGTTGGTCTGCATTGGAATTTTAACAGGTTTACTATCTTTGATCCCAAATTTAGTCAGCAGATCGTGAACATACTTTGCTTGATTAATGAAGATGCCATCTGGTAACTGCTTGACCAGCAAACCTAGAAAGAAACTCATTTCGCCCATCAAGGACATTTGATACTTATTTTTCATACGTTCAGCAAATTTATCACACAGATAAGTAGATTGGGATCCAAATATGATATCATCTACATATATTTGTACTAAAAGGATATTCTCTTTGACTTTGATGATGAATAAAGTCTTGTCAACTGATCCTCTTCTGAATCCAGATTCTAGTAGAAATGTAGACAATGTCTCGTACCAAGCTCTAGGGGCTTGTTTTAGACCATAGACTGCTTTTGTCAGTCTGTATACTTTCTGATTTGGATCTGCTTCTTCGAATCTAGGTGGCTGTTCCACATAAACTTCTTCTTCAAGGATACCATTTAGAAAGGCACTTTTGACATCCATCTGGTATATCTTGAATCTTTTGTGTGCAGCATATGCCAAGAACAACAGCCTTATTGCTTCTAGTCTGGCTACGGGTGCAAATGTTTCATCAAAATCAATGTCTTCTTGTTGATTATAGCCTTTAGCTACTAATCTGGCTTTGTTTCTAACTACTTCACCATTCTCATCTCTTTTATTTTTGAACACCCATTTTACACCAATTACTCCTTGGTGTTTGGGTCTGTCTACGAGATACCAGACATCATTCCTTTTGAACTCATTAAGTTCTTCTTGCATTGCGGTTATCCAATCTGCATCTTGTAGTACTTCATCAGCATCAGATGGTTCAATGCAAGAAAGATAGCAGCTTAACAAGGCGCTTTCTCCATGCATTCTTCTTGTTTTCACACGATCTGATGGGTTCCCGACAATTTGTTCTGGTGGATGATGTTTTATCCATCTCCTTCTCCTGGTCATCTCTTCATCAGATATCTCAGGATCAGGTTGATCTATTGGTTCCTCAAATTCAGAGTGTGTTGTTGGTGAAGATTGAAATGGATTCTCATTTGTTTCAGCCTTTGGATTTAAATTTTCAGATTGATCATTATCTGCAATGACTGTTTCATTGCTTTCTGTTGGTGATCTGTTTTCATCCAGATTACGTTGAATTGTTCCCCCTTACTGTATAATTTCTTCAGCAATTGGTGGAGTGTTGATATCTTCATCATCACTTTTTAAATTCCAGATAAGGATATTTTCTAAGAGCAATTCATTTATCTTTCTTGAAGTCATCTGGTTCTCTGTCTGTTTATTAACAGGTAACCTGTACTCAACAATAGATTCGTCAAAGACAACATGAGGTGTTACCTCCACAATATGAGAGTACTTATTGTAGACTCGATACGCTTTACTGACATTAGAATATCCCAAAAATATTCCAAGATCAGTTTTTCTATCAAAAGTCCTTAATTGAGATTTCCCATTATTGTGTATGTAACACAAACTGCCAAAAGTACGAAAGTAAGAAATCTTAGGCTTTCTGTTGTTCCAGATCTCATATGGAGTGTGATTGATGATCTGTTCTTAGTATAACAGGCTGTGTAGATAGCTTCTGCCCAGAATTTCTTGGGTAGATTGGTAGCATTTAGCATAGTACGAGCTGCTTCTTTAAGTGATCTGTTTCGCCTTTCAACAACTCCATTTTGTTGAGGTGTTCAAGCAGCTGAAGTTTGATGAGTGATTCCCATCTTATTGCAGTATGCTTCAATCTTCTGGTTGAGAAATTTTGTTCCTCGATCTGTTCTGATAGTGGCTACACTCACCTCTTTCTGTTTGGTGATCTTGTGTAGAAAATCAGGTAGTTTGGCTAGTGTCTCTTTCTTCTTTACTAGAAAGATGACCCAGGTGAACCTGGAGTAGTCATCTATGATTACTAGGGTGTATTTTCATCCATTTATGCTTAGTGATTTAACTGGTCCAAACAGATCCAGATGCAAAAGCTCCAGTATTCTTGATATTAAGTGAGCTGTTTTGCTTGAAAAGGATGATCTGGTCTGCTTTCCAGCTTGACAAGCATCACATATATGATCTTTATCATATACTTGATCTGGTAGTCCTTCTACTAATTTTTCTTTGGCAATCCTATTGATTGACTTGAAATTTAGGTGACTCAACCTCTTGTGCCATAACCAGCTTGTTTCTGATACAGTTTTAGTGACTAAACAGGTCTCGATCTGGTTTGTCCACTAGACAATATATAGGCTATCCTACAATTTTCCGGTAAGGAGTATCTCATCTCCTTCCTTATTCTTCACAAAGCAGTTGTTAGTATCAAAAACGATCTGATTACCGTTAGCATAGAACTGACTTACAAAAAACAGATTGTGACTAAGACCCTCAACATACGAAACATTTGAGATGGTGGTCTTTCCAACTTTTATATTTCCATATCTTTTGGTGTATCCTTTTGAGTTACATCCAAAGGTGACCTGTGGTCCTGGCTTTTCAATGTAATCTGATAGTAGATTCTTGTCACAAGTCATGTGCTTCGAACATCCACTATCTATTATCCAGATTGTTCCTCTAGCTATCTTTTTTCTTCTTGCAGTCTTCTAGTCCTGCAATTAATTACACTTAGCTACCCTTCAACGTTTGGGTGCTTGGTTATTAGCAAATGTTCCCTTTCGAATCCAGAACATTTTTGGGTTAGGAATAGAAAGATAGCAGGTAATGATGTTCACATCATTATCAACTTTAGACAGAGAATGAAATACAGATGGATGATGTCTCTCTATTCCATCATTCTTCAATCCCTTCTTAATGGGTAATGTCCTGTTGACATTCTTGTTGAGTAATGTCCTATTGACATTCTTTTTATGAACATGATCTGTTTCTGTGTAATGGGCTGGTTGTCCCTTTGTTTGATGGTATTGTCTGTACCCAGTCTGTTTCACCATCATCTTCTGGGGATGATCTTTCTTGTTCCTCAGATCTATTACTTGATCTGGTATTTGCTTTCTCTCTAGTACAAAGCTTATGGTTCTCGAAGATTTTTCTGAGTGACCTGGATACCCTAATCCAGATGTGCCTTTTTGCTGCAGATTGATTAGCAGCTTGGCACGCTCATCACTTTTGTAGATCATTTCTTTGCCTTTCTTTATCTTTTCTTCAGCTACGTTGTTTCTGTTGATGAGATCTTTGACCTTTGAGTTTAAAGAGTGAATCTCTCTATCTTTTCCTTTGATCTGTTCTTCCAGATCAGCTATTTGGGCAAGGAATTGGGTGTTAGCTGTGCTCAGTATTTGTTCTGATTTCTTCAGTCTATCATTTTCTTCTACTACTTCTCTAAAAAGTCTTTTGATGCTTGAATAGCTCTTGAACATCTCATTTACTTCTTCATTATCATTTGAGGAATTTGAATTGCAAGAATTTACCTCGACTTCATCCAGACCATTGTCTAATCCCACATAGCATTCATCCCAACCTTCTTCGTCATTGGCAAAGAATGCTTCATCACTCTCTGATGAGCTGTCTAAAAAATGACTCGAGCTGCTTGAATCATGCTCAGCTAGCATGGCCTTGCGCTCATATTTGAGTTTTCGATCTCTTTTTGCTCTCAGCTCTTCTCTTTGGCTCTTAGACAGATCAGGACAATCTGTTTTCAAGTGACCTGTTCTGCCACAACAAAAGCAGGTATAATCTGTTGAGTTAGAAGTTTTTGAGAATTTACCTGTCTGCTATTTTGATTCATCCTTGTTATCAGGTCGATCATTGTCACGTTTCTTGTATAATTTATTCTTGTTATCTTTTTAGAAACATCTATATTTCTTCGATCTGACCTCCATCTTGTCCATGCGTTTGGCAATCATTGCAAACTCTTTTAACGGTTTGTCATAACCTTTCTCTTCCTCTGGTGTAGAGGATTCAGAAGGTTCATCTGTTTTGCTCTTAGCTTTGAAGGCAACTTCTTTTTCTTTCTTTGAACTACTGTCTGCCTTTTTGGACAGATGATCTGATCCTCGAATTCTTTGAATGTCACATTCATGACCTTCAAGATGATCAAATAAAGCTTCAGTAGAGAGTTCATTGAAGTCTGCACGAAGTGGTTGCATTGCAGCATATATCTCCCAGCTAGGTGGAAGTGCTCTGAGTACTTTCATGTTTTTCTCTCTTTGAGTATACTTGTTCTTATTGAACGCGGATATCTCAAGGAGGATTCCAGTGAATCTCATCTTCATTTGCTCAATGGTCTCGCCTGGTTTGATTTTGAATTCATTGTATTTATTGCAGGCAAGAGACAGTTTGTTCTCAATCATGACCTCTGATCCTAGACATAAGTCTCTTAAGGCTTCCCACATCTCTTTGGCAGTATCCAAATCTTGGATTTTGGCCAGATGTATGCCTTTGACCGTGCTAGATATGATCCCTTTAGCAAAGTCATCCAGATTGGCTTCGCGACGTTCCTATGCAGTATATTTTCTTGGATCTTTGGGAGCTATCTGTGTAGTTACACCAGTTGAAGTAGTTACTGTCACTTCTTCAGTGATCTGTAGTGGGCCTTTCTTCAATAACTTTCAACATCAGATAGTTATGGGCTTTGAGTGCAGTTTTGATTCTGAAACTCCATTCTCTATATCCTTGGATGGAGAATTCTTCACAAGCCCTAACAACAGATGATTCCATAGCAGATAGTATGCACGTGAATGAAAAATAGGTTTTCCTAGATCTATTCAAGTTGACCACGCAGGTTTTATCCCTGTGAAACAGAAACAATGGTCGATTGAACCATCGCTCTGATACCACTTGTTAGTCCCGAAGAGCAAGGTTTGGTGTATGGGGGGGGGGGG
>JAPKLX010003373.1:0-11218 GCA_026898415.1 Leonotis leonurus
CTCTTTCGGGACCAACAAGTGGTATCAGAGCAGTGGTTCAAACTGACCATTGTTTTGTTTCACAAGGTTAAAACCTGCGTGGTCTACTTGAATAGATCTAGAAAAACCTTTTTCATTCACATGCATACTATCTGTTATGGAGTCATCTGTTATCAGGGCTTGCGAAGAATTCTCTATTCAAGGATATAGAGAATGGAGCTTCAGGATCAAGATGTGTCTCAAAGCCCATCATTGCTTAATGTGGAAATTAATTGAGGAAGGGCCATTGGCAATTACAGAAGAAACCACTCGTATCACTGAGACAGGAGCGGTTAAAGAATCTGTACTAAAGGATCCCAGAAAATATACCTCTGTAGAAATGAGAGAAGCAAATCTTGATGATTTTGCCAAAGGGATCATCTCCAGCACGGTCAAAGGCATACATCTGGCCAAAATCCAAGATTTGGATACTGCCAAAGAGATGTGGAAAGCCTTAAGAGACCTAGTCCTAGGATCTGAAGTTATGATCGAGAACAAGCTGTCTCTAGCCTGCAATAAATATGACGAATTCAAAATGAAACCAGGCGAGACAATAGAACAGATGAAGATGAGATTCACTGGAATTCTCCTTGACATATCTGCGTTTAAAAAGAACAAATATACTCAAAGGGAGAAAAACATGAAAGTTCTTAGAGCTCTTCCACCAAGCTGGGAGATCTATGCAGCCATGTAACCTCTATGAGCAGATTTCAATGATCTGTCCACTGAAGCCTTATTTGATCATCTCGAAGGTCATGAGTGTGACATCCAAAGAATTCGAGGACCAGACCATCTGTCCAAAAAGGCAGAAAGCAGCTCGAAGAAGGACAAAGAGGTAGCCTTCAAGGCGAAGAGCAAACCAGATGATCCTTCTGAGCCTGTTACTCCAGATGAAGAGAAAGGCTATGACAAACTCTTAAAAGAGTTCGCAATGATTTCCAAACGAATGGACAAGATGGAAACCAGATCGAAGAAATACAGACGCTTCTACAAAGATAACAAGAGAAACTTCAACAAGAAATATGACAATGATCGATCTGATGACAAGGATGAGTCCAAGAAGCAGTTCTCTAAAACAACAAAGACCTCTAGTTCAACAGATTACACTTGCTTTGAATGTGGCAGAACAGGTCACTTCAAAACAGATTGTCCTAATCTGTCCAGAAGTCAAAGGGAAGAACTAAGAGCTAAAAGAGATCGAAAGCTTAAATATGAGCGCAAAGCCATGATAGCTGAACAGAACTCAAGCAGCTCGAGTCATTTCTCAGATAGCTCATCAGAAAATGATGAAGCTTTCATTGCTGACGATGAAGAAAGCTGGAATGAATGCTATGTGGTATTGGACAACGGGCTAGATGAAGTTGAGGTAAATTCTTGCTACTCAAATTCCTCAGATAATAATGATGATCTTGAACAGGAAAGTGAAGACCAAGCAGAATACTCATGGAATGAAATAGATGAGATGTTCAAAAGCTACTCGAGTATCAAGAGGCTATTTAAAGAAGTTGTTGAAGAGAACGACAGATTGAAGAAAGTTGAGCAAATCTTAAGCACAGCAAATACACAATCTGTTGCTAAAATAAACGATCTGAAAGAACAGATCAAGAGTAAAGACAGTGAGATCCACACACTTAACTCAAAAGTTAAGTATCTGGTTACAAGAAACAATGTTGCTGAAGAAAAGATCAAGAAAGGAAAAGAAATGATCTACAAGAGTGATGAGCATGCCAAGTTGCTAATCAATCTACAAAAAAAGGGCACATCTGGATTAGGGTATCCAGGTCACTCAGAAAAGTCTTATGGAACTGTAAACTTCGTACCAGAAAGGAAGCAAATACCAGATCAAGTGAAGGACTTGAAGAACAAGAAAGGTTATCCTCAAAAGATGATAATGAAAGATGCAAAGAACAGGCAGTATCATCAAACAAAGGGACAACCAGCTCACTACACAGAAACGGAACACCTTCAAAACGCAAATGTGAACAGGACAAAAATTGTCAACAGGACAGTACCTACTAAGAAAAGATTGAAGAAGGATGAAATAGAGAGATATCATCCATCTGAAATTCATTCTGTATCTAAAGTAGATAATGAGGGAAACATCATTACCTGCTATATTACTGTTCCTAACCCTAGAATGTTCTAGATTCGAAAAGGAATGTTTGCTAATGATCCAGCACCCAAACGTTGAAAGGGTAGCTAAGTGTGATTAATTGCAGGATCAAAGAACTGCAAGAAGGAGTAAGATAGCAAGAGGAACTATCTGGATTATAGATAGTGGTTGTTCAAAACACATGACATGTGACAAGAACCTACTATCAGATTACATAGAGAAACCAGGACCACAGGTCACTTTTGGATGTAATTCAAAAGGATATACCAGAGGGTATGGAAACATCAGAGTTGGCAAGACCACTATCACCAATGTGTCATATGTTGAGGGTCTTAGTCACAATCTGTTTTCTGTAAGTCAGTTTTGTGCTAATGGCAATCAGATTGTTTTTGATGCTAACAACTGTCTGGTAAAGAACAAGGAAGGAGATGAAATACTCCTTACCGGTAAACTGCAGGATAGATTATATATTGTCCAGTGGACAAATCAGATCGAGACCTGCTTAGTCACTAAGACTGTATCAGAAACAAGCTGGTTATGGCATAAGAGATTAAGTCATCTTAATTTCAAATCAATCAACAGGATTGCCAAGGAAAGGTTAGTGGAAGAACTACAAGATCAAGTGTATGATAAAGATCATATATGTGATGCTTGTCAAGCTGGAAAGCAAACCAGATCATCCTTTACAAGCAAAACAGCTCACTCAACAACAAGGATACTAGAGCTGTTACACATTGATCTGTTTGGACCAGTCAAACCACTAAGTATCAATGGGAGAAAGTACACATTGGTAATCATAGATGATTACTCAAGATTCACATGGGTCATCTTTCTGCTAAAGAAGAAAGAAACCCTAGACAAGCTCCCTGATTTTCTACACAAGATCACTAAACAGAAAGAGATGAGTATAACCTCTATCAGAACAGATCGAGGAACAGAATTTCTCAACCAGAAGATTGAAGCATATTGCAACAAGATGGGAATCACTCATCAAACATCTGCTGCTCGAACTCCCCAACAGAATGGAGTAGTTGAAAGAAGAAACAGATCACTCAAAGAAGCAGCACGCACAATGCTTAATTCTACCAATCTACCGTTGAAATTCTGGGCAGAAGCTATATACACTACCTGTTATACTCAAAACAGATCATCCATCACAATGAGACATGGAAAAACACCATATGAGATTTGGAACAGCAGAAAGCCTAAGATTTCTTATTTTAGAACTTTTGGCTGTTTATGTTACATACACAATAATGGGAAATCACAGCTGAAAACTTTTGATAGCAAGACTGACCCTGGAATATTCTTAGGATATTCTGATGTCAGTAAAGCTTATCGAGTTTACAATAAGAATTCTCATATTGTGGAAGTAACACCTCATGTTGTTTTTGATGAGTTTATTCTTGAGTACAGGTAACTAGATAAAAAGCAGACAGAAAACCAGGTGACTACCAGAAGGATGAATGAACTTTTACTTAAAGATATTCTTATCTGGAATTCAAAGAGTGAGGATGAAGAAGTTGTCACTCCACCTGTTGCTGAAGAGATCATACAGCAAGGGGGAATATCACTGCACAATCTGGATGAAAACAGATCATCAACAGAAAACAATGAAACAATTATTACAAATGATGATCAACATCCAGAAGAAAGTCCAGATGTGAATCCATTTCAAGCTACATCAACAGCACACCCTGAATTTGAGGAACCAACAGATCAACCTGATCCTGAGTCATCTGATGAAGAAATGACCAGGAGAAGGAGATGGATACAAGATCATCCACCAGAACAGATCGTTGGGAACCCATCAGATCGTGTGAAGACCAGAAGAATGCATGGAGAAAGTGCATTGTTGAGCTGTTACCTCTCTCGCATGGAGCCATCTGATGCTTATGAAGCACTTCAAGATGCAGATTGGATAACAGCAATGCAAGAAGAACTCAATGAGTTCAAAAGAAATGAAGTCTGGTATCTCGTGGACAGACCCAAACACCAAGGGGTAATAGGCGTAAAATGGGTGTTCAAAAACAAACGAGATGAGAATGGTGAAGTCGTCAGAAACAAAGCTAGATTGGTAGCTAAAGGCTATAATCAACAAGAAGGCATTGATTTTGATGAAACATTCGCACCAGTAGCCAGATTAGAAGTTATAAGACTATTTCTAGCATATGCTGCTCACAAACGGTTCAAGGTATACCAGATGGATGTCAAAAGTGCCTTCCTCAATGGTATTCTTGAAGAAGAAGTATATGTGGAACAGCCACCTGGATTTGAAGAGGCAGATCCAGATCAGAAAGTATACAGACTGGCTAAGGCAGTCTATGGTCTAAAACAAGCCCCTAGAGCTTGGTATGAGACCTTATCAACCTTCCTACTAGAATCTGGATTTAGAATAAGATCTGTTGACAAGACTTTGTTCATCATCAAAGTCAAAGAAAATATTCTCTTAGTCCAGATCTATGTAGATGATATCATTTTTGGATCTCAATCTACCTATCTGTGTGACAAATTTGCTGAACTTATGAAAAATAAGTATCAAATGTCCATGATGGTAGAAATGAGTTTCTTTTTAGGATTGCAGGTCAAGCAGCTACCAGATGGTATCTTTATTAATCAGACAAAATACATCAACGATCTGCTGACCAAGTTTGGATTAAAAGACAGTAATCCAGTGAAAATCCCAATGCAGACCAATGGGAAAATTGATCCAGATCCCGAGGGAAAACCAGCTAACATTACACAATACAGAGGGATCATAGGATCACTACTCTACCTAACTGCCAGTCGACCTGACATCACTTTTGCAGTAGGAGTATGTGCTAGATATCAAGCAAACCCCAAAGAGTCTCACATGGAAGCAGCTAAGAAGATACTAAGATATCTTAAGGGAACAGCCCATATAGGATTATGGTATCCATGTGAAGATAATTTTGAGCTAACTGGATATACTGACTCAGACTACGCTGGATGCAAACTGGACAGAAAGTCAACATCTAGTACATGTCAGTTTCCTGGAAATAAACTAATTTCTTGGTTCTCAAAGAAACAGACATCAGTTGCCACCTCAACCACAGAGGCAGAATATATGGCAGCTGGAAGTTGTTGTGCACAAATACTGTGGTTAAGACAACAGCTTAGAGACTATGAGATTGATGTCAAGGAAATACCTATTTTCTGTGACAGCTCAAGTGCTATAGCAATCACACAGAACCCAG
Source organism: Leonotis leonurus (assembly GCA_026898415.1). Classification (NCBI taxonomy): domain Eukaryota; kingdom Viridiplantae; phylum Streptophyta; class Magnoliopsida; order Lamiales; family Lamiaceae; genus Leonotis; species Leonotis leonurus. Next base: position 5,350 of record JAPKLX010003373.1, read on the forward strand.
TGTTGCACACCAGATGCAAACATGTTGATGTGAGACATCACTTTATAAGAGACCATGTTGAAAGAAAACATGTACAGATTGAGAAAATACACACTGAGATTCAGAGAGCAGACATTCTCACTAAGGCATTACCAGAAGAAAGATTTAAGATGCTTTGTGGAAAACTAGGACTTTTAAATCTTGAAGATAGGACCAGATTGATCTAAACCAGATCAAAATCAATATTCCAACATGGAATCAAAACCAGATCATCATGGTCCAGATTGATAAAATCCAGCTTATGTGAAAAATCCAACAGGGACTTGATACCAGATCACTAAGTATATGTCAATACAGTTTGAGCAAATTCCAACTGAAAATTATTAAAGAAATCAACCAGATCAATAGTTCTCACCATAAAAGAGATTGACCTTGACCAGATTACTTAACGCCACATGGATATTGAATTAATATTTCTTATTAATTATTCCATTACTTGGTTAAGGTGGAAAGGTCAACTATATACGGCGACTACTTATCTATATTCTGACATTAGATATCAAAATCTTTTATTTTTGATGATTACGTACAGTAATTGGGAACCATGATCGAGGAAATATCTACCATATCAAGAAAAAGGGAGAAAATGACTGCAATAAAGATAACGCGCCATATCACAACCGTTCAATCATAGCACGTGCATCACACGATAAAGAGAGGCGGCTATGGGTTGGAAACCTAGAACATGGAAAGGCGGGAAAGCTGAAAAAGGGAAGGATTTCTGAATATTTTATTACTCTATTTATCTTCTCGTTCATGTATATAGTTTGATAAGGCGTTTCATGTATCACTCACACTTACATATTTCTCGAAACACTTAGCAAATTTTCTACCTCCCAAAATTCTCTCTTCCTTCGTAAATCTCTCTATTTTCTAGCAAAAATGGCCCCCAAATCATCTATTTTTCTCGAGCAAGCAAGCTTTCTGAAACCTTACATTCACCAAGACCTTTTCGCGGTTCTTGACACCTTCGGGTTTCACAAACTGGAAAAGGCATTTGATCTTGTCCGCCAGTGCAAAGGTTTCTTGTTTAGTTTGTTTAATATTATCTCTCACACATGCATATGACAAACTGCTTTTAATCTGTATATCTACTTGTGATTACTGTGATATCGATTGCTAGCTTGCATAAACTGCTTTGGGGCACTTATACTTCACTGATGGAAGGATAGTGCTCACATATGCTCTACTGTGTTTCCTGTAGGTTTCTACAATATAATCACTTCACACCCAGTACACTTCCTACCCAAGGATGTTGCTGCCTTCTACCTCTCATGGCAGGGAGAGAGGGGTGGAGATGAAGCAACAATATGGTCAGCAAAGGGAACACGATTAGCAACACCTCCTACAACGTCATCAACATTATCAACGCCGCTTACAAAGTCAAGGATGAAGGCCTAGAACTTGGAGAAATCACTGCAGAACAGCTGCAAGAAGCTGTGGAGATGGTGATGATCATTCCCATCCAATACACAAACAGGATGTTTGTCCGTGCTCTTCTCGCGCCAGAATTCAGAATCTTATTTGAATTCGTACAGCGAATATTTCTCAACCACAACGGCTCATACGACCAGGTCACCACCCCTGAGAAATTCAGAATCTTAGCTGCTGTAGTACTCAACTTACCAATGAACTGGAGCAGGATCTTATACGATCTCTTGGCAAAGGAGGCCAAGATGATCTTGTTTGTGAAAGGCAGCTCACCTGGCATCGAAGTTAAAAGGAGCACTCTACGTCATTCTACAAAAATCAGTTTTATGCTCGAGTCTTTCTTCCCTCAACACCAGTGGGATACAGTTGTTGAGTTTAACTCTAAACTGCATTTTCCCAAAGATCAACATCAAATTGAGATGTCAATGGGCATTTCTGCCAACCTGCTGGCAAGAGTCAAAGATTCAGTTATCGCAAACGCTTTGACTGAGATGGGAAACTCCAACCCCATCTGGATACCACCATTCGCAGCAACTGAAAAATCCACCAAGACCAAGGTCACCAAGGAGAAACCAGCAGAAAGGACTCCCACCAAAAGAGTCACCAGACGGGCGAGCTCCATTGATACTGACACATCCACCGCAGCTCAGCCACCCAAACCAAAACGAAGACGACTTCAAAAATTGTCTGCTGAAGTTCAGACTGAAGCACCTGCTGCTGCAGAAGCTGTCATTCCTCAACAGGAGATTGAGGAGGAAGAAGTTATGCTGGGTGGTCCACCAGAAGATGTGGCACCCCTTTCATCTGTACACCCAGATCAGTCCAAAGACTTCTCCCCCGCACACTCTACTAGCCCATCATCTGCTGATCATTTAGAGCAGATTGATGAGGAGGCTGAGATAGAAGAAGCATCAACAGATGAAGAGGAGGAGTTGAAGAAAGCAGAATCTGTGGTGAGAATGCTTGAGACAGAGGTAGACCACTCTGTGCTCAAAACTTTTCCGGGGATCCAGCTCACCCCAAACACTTATGCTGCAGCCAAACGCTTAAAATTCCTGTTACTGGTGAAAGACAAGGAATTCTATGTATTGGACGCTCTGCTTCGCACCAGATCAATTCATGCACTGAAGATTGAAGAAGCCACTTTGCTTAAAATCTTCACTGCATCCTCCATTGCAGAGCTCAGAGAATCATACAAGCCAGATATACTAGGCATGGCAAAGTTTGAAGCTGATGAACTCCAGATCGATCTGCGATCTGTGTACGAGAAAGCCAACATGCTGGATTTTTATAACAGTATAGAAGAAGAAATTGTTGAGGAGGAGATTGAAGCTGCTCACACTGATGCTCACCAACAGGGTGCAGCCATTCCAGCAACAGAGATAGATCAGCAAATGGTTGACAGTGAAAAGCAGACCACTGCACCAACTGAGGGGGAACAAGCCATGCCTTCTGAAATTCCCAATACAGTGCCCAGTCAATCTCAAGCAGAGGAAGAACTAATTGGACAGAATATCGGAGGCGAGCTTACCAACGACATCCTCACTCCTGCTGCTCCAGCTGCACTTAATGTTCATGTGCAGACATTCACCCTGGAAGACATATTGATGGACCAACATCAATCACTGTCTCATATGCAGATCAGAGACCTTATTTCCAAGAAGGTCGACCAATACATGTATGGCACGCTCTCCCAAGTGCAAGATGAAGCCATACGCATACTCACAGAGTTCAACGACCACTTGAAGACACATGTCGATCAAGTTGACTCTGAATTGAGGACCATATGCAGACTGAAGATCGAAGAGATAAGCAAGAAACTGGACGATGATCGAGCTGCTGCTGATGAAAGGAAGGCACAGATCGATCAGAGTCTGTTTTCAACTGAGCTGAAAGTCAAAGAAATTTACAAAATCATCACTGCATTTGCTGAAAAGGAGAAGGATATGGTGCACGCCATAGTGAAGGCACAGACTGATGGCATAGCAGCTGATGTTGTCAAGGAAACGATCTCACACACCAAGGCTATGCTCAGACAGTTTGAGGCAGATGGAAAGAACTTTGATGAGAGAAAGTTAAGCGAACTGCGCTACCCGACGAAGACAATGATCGAAACATATTTCAACGACAGTCTGCTCATCCAAAAAGATGTCGAGGCTCACACAACTGATTTGGTCAACATTACAACCTCCTTCCAAAAGCAGATCGATGACGCTAATCTCAATATCACATCTCTGCTTATCCAAAAAGTGGAGACAGATAAAGAGATCAAATCCATGAAGGAGGAGGTTACTTCCCTACGGGCATTCATCAACCTGTTGGTTGCTGATGTCGAAAAGGGGGAAGGCTTAGCAAAAGAAAAGAAGCCATCTGCTGCTGCCACAAAAGGGAAAGGAAAGGAAATAGCTCAATTGGAGCAGCAGATCACAGCACAAACAACCAGCCCACCATCTGCACCTACATCTGCTCAAATAAAAAGGACCACATCTTCAACCAGATCAAGCCAATCTCAACCCCCAAAGAAAAAGAGACGATCTAGATTCAGTTGGTCATGATCAGTTCCTTCTAAAACATCAAAAGGAGAGACCAGTTGGATCGCAGATCACCTGAAGGATGGATGGGAGGGTCTGAAATCTGGCTTCATCATGCTTAGATACTTCATCAAAGAACCTCTATACTGTGAAGGCACACCCAACGAGGCATTTGACATATATCTAGATAGAAATGATGCCAAGGACTTGGTTGAGGCCCTAAGGGAAGCTGCTGCAAAAGCTCAAGTCTCCATCTCTGCACCAGAAAAGGAATTCAGAGAATACCCAGTAATTCCTGGCACCTCACTACCAGACAAAACCTACCTGCTCACCTACATTAACCAGCTAGCAGAAAATAGAGGATATAAGGTGGATGCAGAAGACCCTGATTACATAAGGGTAAGAGAAGGCGTATATGAAAGCGTGCAGCTTATCTCGGACGAGACCAGAGCAAAGATGAAGAGGCAACAAAAAGAGAAAAGAAAAAGCAGATAGACATATCTCTCATATTTTTATGATCTGCTTTTCTTATGTTTTGTCTTGACTTTCTGTAAACTCTACTTGTCTTTTTATTCATATATGAAATCTGTTTGAGTTTCTGATGACAACATTTTATTGTCCAGAACACATATGAAAATATCCTAAACGTTATAAACTTAATAACGTACTAACATCTATCTGGATATCAGACCAGATCGTTCTTTATGAGCTGATATGATATTATTGTAAAGTGTGGTTTCGACATCATCAACAAGGGGGAAATTGTTGGGAACCCTAAAGTCTTAGTGTTAATGATGGTCTTTCGAAACACACTTAGCTAGTTTAGAGCTTAAACTGTTCTCGTGTAAAAACAGATCACTAGAGATAAGGTGATTTCTGTTATGGAACAGATTAGGAGATGACTTAAAATGTAAAGCAGATATTCCTATAGAAGTCAATCTCAACTTAGAATAGGATGAATGTCAAGATTTTATGCCAAAGAAGAATCGATCTGCTGTAACAGACAGCGACCAGATCGATGCCTACAGCGAGGAACCAGAACGATTGAGTCATCAATCCATCAGCTGACATCATCCTACACATCATATACACTTACCACGTCAAAGATCAAAGTCCATCCAACTGGGATTGGAAAGAAGACCTTCGGTTAACATATATAAGGAAAGAGACCGTTAGCAATCTGCTTTCCATAACTCAAAGATTGAGTCAACCTTTCCAATATGGCAAGAACAGATATGATGGAAACCATTGATTGGCAATATACCATCTATCTCACGCCAATCAACAACGGCTAGAAATTCAATATTCAATGCCTATATAGTTGAAGTCAAAAATCTGGAAACACAGAAGAGAACACGCGCGAGCTATACTGCTATCATACTTTCAAGCAATCTGCAATCCAGACTTAGAGCTTCAACACTTTGTGATTCTACATCACACCAACCACCTCGATTCAAGTCTGTCTTATCGAGACAAAGGAGATCACCCTGCTAGCTAGTAGTTTTCTAGTGGTAACGTAGAGGTAATCTGTTGTAAAGGGACACGACCCTTAACTCGTGCATAAGTATCTCTCTAGTTTTGATTGATACTTGTGACTCGTTCTCCACGAGTATAAAGAAGCAGAGTATCCTAGTAGTGGATAATCTGGTCTAGTTTTTGACCAGATCGTGGACGTAGGGTTTTCTCGAACCACGTTAAACGACTGTGTGCTTTATATTCCTGCATTTTAATTTCAGTTGTTTATTATTCTAACTCTCTGCACTATCATCCATCTCAATCAATCTCCTTAACATTCTGGATTATTACTAAGGTTTTCTAAATAAGAGCAATCACTGAACCACCATTATTCCGCACTCACTCTACACTCA
>JAPKLX010003467.1:0-11083 GCA_026898415.1 Leonotis leonurus
AGTTCAACATTCTCTTTCTTCATACTTTTAACATGTATGATTTCACGTTGATATTTGACCCTATCAGCTCCTCCCCCCAAAAAATCCTTAGAAGAACCCTTTTCGTTCTTCTAAGAATGAGTATTATCAAACTTGCTAGCGTTCCCCAAAACAATTATTATTATTCCTTACTTGTAAATTTATCCGTCCCCCAACAGACGCCCTATTATCATTTAATATGCTGTCACGTCAAAAGTCAGCTTTTCTCTCTCTCTTTTTTCTAGGGAAGCTAAAACCCCATTCTCAGCCACTTCTCCCTCATTCGATCATAACGCTCTCCTTTTTCAACCTTCCTAACCTGTTCCCCGAACTGGCCCTTCTTTCCTATTTTTTTTTTTAAAAAACTTCTTTCTCCCGCCGTTTCGCCCTTGGCCATCGCTTGAACAAGCACCTTTTCTGGGTATCATATAGACTTTCTCCATCTAGGCCGCTCATCTTCTCCCCCTACAGGTACTTTTATTCTAACCTTACTTACCTCTCTTAACCCATTAATGGCTGGTCCCGATTTAAGACATTTTCCTCCTTCCTCCGCCACAAAGAAAACCCTTCGTTCTTTAAAGAAATTACTGGGCAAAACTAATGGATATTTCGTCCGGGTCCCGGTATCGGATGAACGACCCGACACCGTTACTTTCCCCTCCGTCATCCTTTGGAGAAAACAATTTGAAGGGGGCTTACGGCTTCCAATTCCTCCCTTCTTCTGTGATATATTCAGTAAATATGATATTCCATTTAATCAATTGAACCCCATGTCCATAAGAAAAGCCGCATTTTTCCACATCTTCTTATCTCTCTTCGGATTCGAAGATACTGCTGAGCTTTTCTTCAACATCCACCGTCTAAAAAAGAGTCCCCCCCTTTATTTATTTTTCCCCGAACCACCATAGCGATATATATGGTAAATATCACAGTCTCGACAAAGGTTGGTATAGCGAATATTATGTCGTTACGCCCCCAGAGGGGGATAATTGGGATTTTCCTGTTTTTCCCCTCATCAAGGATTTATCTCCCGTCCGCTTCGACCAAGGAGGGTCTGGTGTTCCTAGCGACATTTCTTCCCAGATTCGAGAAGCCATAAACACCTCTCAACTTTATTCTCTCGTAATCCCTTTCACCAAAAGCTCTGTTGTTCTTTCCTATTTCGACCTTCATCCTGGCCTCCCGTGGAATCCTTCTATGGGTATAGCCTTACTTACTTCATTTTTCTGATACCTGTGTTGTTTACCTTTACCTTTGGCCCTTAACTACAAACTTCTGATGTTACAGATATGAGTGAGTTCGACAAGCTAAGTGAGGCGGCTCGTGCCCGAGCAGCTATTTTCATGACTGCTCGCTCCGCTAAAAAGGTACAGGCCCTGCCCAACCGCGCCAGCGGGTCTCCGATTGCAGATCTCCATACTCACGCCTCCCACACCTCTGCATGCCAAAGCTCCACTCCTACAGATCTCCGCACTCCTCCTGGGTCCGCAGCCCACAGCACTGCTTCTAACGAATCTAGGGCCCTTCCAACTACTCAGATCTCTACTCCTTCCCCGCACAAAACTTCTCAATCCTTCCCCGATCACGGTATGCACTATCTATTCATCGTCGTTCTTACTAATATGATCCCTCGTTGTCTCCTGATCCTTACTCTCATATTTACAGAGACTGTTTCTGCCAGCTTCGCTGCAGACCTGGCAGCAGTGACCATGCTTCCCGACTTTCCCTTGATACCAACCGAAATCCCTTCAGTTGAAATTCAGCCCCAAATCCTTAGGCATAGCCCTGTGTCTTGAGGATCCAAAAGGTCAATCATCAGAACTTCATCCCACGCTCGGTCCTTGAAAAAATCGAAGACTTCTCATGTTCCAAATCGCTTTGAAGCTACCTCCCTTCTCATCTCACCATCCGAATTGAACCCAGCAACTGCCCCCACGGTTACTAATCCTCAGGACCGTCAACTCAAACGCGTGAATGACGCTGCCAGAGCTCTCGACATTTCCTACCCTCCGCGCGCCTCTGCCTCCCGCACGGATCAGAGACCTCTCATAGAATTCTTTGGTTCTTGCCTTGAAGCCTCTGACGTTGAAGGAGCACATCTCCTTAATTCTTTACCTAGGGAAGAGGACTGGGCCAGTTTACTCTCCATCCCTAGCTCTGTACTAGATCGCAGAGCTGCACAACACGAACTACAGGTAAAATATGTGCTCACTTCCTTTCTGACGTAACTTCAATTATCTATCTTTCTATCCTTTGACCATATCCCCTCCCTCGAATTCTAGGCCCGAGCTTGTTGTGCTGCAATTAGCAGCCGAGCAGTTCGCTACGATGATACTCGTCGCGCCTTCAACACCTCTGAGAGGGAGAAAGAACTTCTTCGCGAACAACTACAAAGCCTCACAGAACTTAAGAAAAATTTTCAGCATTTGGAGTCGAATTACAAAGCCTTGGAACAGAGGAATCAGGAATTGGAGGCCCTCCTATCGAAAACCAAAGCGGATGCCCAACATACCCTACAATCATTAGAAAAAGAACGAGCTGCTCACGAGCTAGCAGTTAAGAAAGCGACCTCTGATGGTTTTAAGAAAGGTTCTCTACAAGCTAACCAACGCGCACGGGCTGAAGGGGAAAAAATTAGAGCCGAGCTCTGTAGAGACGCTATCTTGGCGCTGCCTCCCGGACAGCGCCTTCTTCATTTTATCGTCTAGAATCTCCCCGAAGCCTATCTACACTCCGCTCATTTCCGCGATCGCCTCATAGAGCTACTAGCCCACTGGGCTCTAGTAGCCATTGCGGAAACTTGCGACCAACTCGGCCTCTCCGACAAAATGGAAGAGATCAACATTGATCCCGTTCTTCGTCAGATGCTGGCAGACCCACCTACTTTAGAAAGAGATCACGCTCGTGGCTTGGACTTCCCATGGTATGTGGAGACATTAAAGGCAGGTGTCCGAGAATTTCTACAAGCCAGAACTGCTCTAGCCGAACACAATGCGTCCTTTATTTGTCCCTCTATCCCTGTGATGGATATCGCAGCGGATAAATTGGAGAGACTTCACCACCTTCTAGCCCAGGTAAAAGATAACTTTGGTACTTATATCATCCTTCCTAATAATTTTTCTCCTTTTCTAATTTCGTTACATTGTTTTCTTTTGTTGCCTTGCTAAGAAAAAGAACCCTTCAAATGCTCCGTCTCCCACTTCAAGCTCTGCAAACAGATCAGAGCTTATAGTGAAGGGCAGAGGTTTGTCAAATGATGAAAAGAATGAAGAGACTGATAGAGATGGAGAGATTCCTGACGCCGGGGAGATTGCCCAGGCCACGCTCGTAAGGTCACCTCCGCCCGTCGCGGATGGGACGGATGATCCAGATCCCACTAAGATTACCAACCCCCACCAGCTCGGGGAATAAGATCCTCGTTCATTTAGTCCTCTCTTTGCAATTGTAATGACGTTTTAGCCTTTTAACTAAGAACGGCCCTGACTATAATGTCACTTCTGGTTTCATTTCCTATTTTACATCGTCGTACCTTCCGTTCACTATAAGTTTACTATCGTTACTCCTTTCTTTAAAATATTAGCCTCCTGTTATGTGTGCTGAAGTGATATCAAATCTTTTTCTTTTCATTATCTTATCTTTCTTGGAATACGTAACGCTAGAATCGTCTCTCTCTCTCTCTCTCTCTCTCCCCTTCTCTCTTTTTTTTTTCTTTTTTTTTATTTTGTACTGCGATCGTTTCGACTTCCAGATCGTGATAATTTTAGCCTGCCACCTACCGACTAGACCTACTTTTTCATGTGATGTCGATAATCCAACATCATTTCTTCTTTATCCTTCCTTCATATATCCTTACTTACTTTCTAACCTTATTTTCTTTTCGCTTCTTTCTGCATTCCCCTCCCATATCCTTGCTTCGATATGTCTTCATCCTTGGAAACCCTCAAACGTAAGGCGCGTGACAGGCTCGCGCGATCGTTGGTCAACCAAATTCCCTGCCAAGGAGTGACTGTAAAAATGCAAGAAGAAATCATCTCTCTCCGATACCAGGTCGAACAATACGAAGAATTGCTGCAAGCTTCGGAGAAACGTGTAAAAACCCAGCAAAGTATTGTACAAAGGTTGGAAATAGCCTTAGAGAAGGAACACGAGAAACACGCCAAAGCCTTGAGCACTGAAGCCGCCGAGTCCTTTCAAAAAGGACTGACTTCAGCAAGAGTGTCTCAAAGTCGTAGGGCTTTTCTACGTGGTGAGAAAAAAGGCGCTAAATTATGCAGGGACTATATTCTAGTTTGTCCTGCGGGTCAGGGTCTTTTACGTCTCTTAGTATCTGATCTCCCCGAGGCATACCTACAATCCCCAGATTTCAAAGCACACATGGCGGACATTTTGGCTGACTGGGTCATTGAAGCCATAACGGATACCTGTCAGCAACTTGGGATACCCGAACATTGGTCCGAAGTTAACGCTTCCCAGGTACTCTCCCGAATCCTGGACCGTTTCCCCGGTGCTGAGACCAACGTCGGAACATCGGATGAACCTTATCTCTGGTTCTTAGAGGCTTTGAAAAAGGGAGCCGCCCAATTCATCAATTCCCCAGCTTCCTATAGCAGCAGCGATCTTCCCATGGGGCTGGCATTTCTACCCGTCCGCTCCGAAGATCCTGATGAAATCGCTCGCCTCTGTCATCTCCTCCGCTTTGTGAGCATCCTGCCTGTATTTTATTTCCTACTTATTTCACAGCTATTCAGCCTTTTCATTCCCTTCCATTTTACTTCTACGCAGAAAAAGAAAACTAAGGGTAAGCATGCCGCTTCTGGATCGGGGATAAGAGATCGCTGCTCACAGACCTAGTTCCATTGCATCTGGGTGGCCTCACTCTCCTCACTTGATTTTGTTGGCATCAAGAACTGTTTTTAAACTTCTATGTCTTTAACTATCTACCGTTGCTTGTTTTTATTTTATATCGAATTTGATTTGTGGATGGTATTTAACAGACGCTTGTTTCATAATTATTCAGTTTTTTGCTTGTTCAGATGTTGATTATGATTATTTTCAAAACAAAAAAAACTTCATATCATTGTCTTGCCAGAGTTCAAAACTGGGAAGGTAAAAACATAATTCATGTCGTAATTACAGGATGATTTCCCAGAGATACACAGAGGCACCTCATTTAGGTATTTAAAAAGATGTTCAAGGATATAATTTCTTTAGTGTAGCAAGATTCCATGGCCGCGGCAGATCCTTTCCTTCCTGGTCTGTTAGGCGATATGCTCCCCCTCGCAGTACTTCCTTCACAATATACGGGCCCTCCCAATTTGGTTCTAGTTTTCCCGTCGGCTTCAATGCGTCTGCTCTTCGTAATACCAGATCTCCCTTCGTAAATTCTCATTTTAACACTTTTTTATTATAAATTTTTCGGATCTGACTTTTATATATCTCAGTCTTCCTGCGAGCTAAGTTCCTCCTTTCATCAATCAAATCTAGCTCTTCCCTTAGTTTCCCCTCATTTTCGAACTCTTGATAATTTAAGATCCGAGGGGAGTTCATTCCTATTTCCGCCGGTATTACTACTGTCGATCCATACACTAGATTGAACGGCGCTTCCCCTGTAGAGGTCTTTGGGCTGGTCCTGTATGACCACAGAACCGAGTCCAACTCCTCTGTCCATTTTCCCCTTAAACCATCCAACCTGGTCTTGATCCCTTCGAGTAAGGTCCTATTAGTTACTTCGACCTGACCGTTGGCTTGGGGGTGAGCCACCGATACGAACCTCTGAATTATATTCATCTCCTGGCACCAATTACGTATCTTGGAGCCTATGAATTGCGCCCCGTTATCTGATATCAGTATTCTCGGTATGCCATATCTACAACAGATATTTTTCCATAGAAAGTTTTGTATAGCCTTTTCGTCTATCTTGGTTACTGCCTCTGCTTCCACCCATTTAGTAAAATAGTCGACTGCCACAATTATGAAAGCTCTGTTTCCCGGAGCTACAGGTAGTTTTCCCACAATGTCGATTCCCCATTTGTCGAACGGACAAGGAGAAAATATGGTGCCCAGTTCTTCTGCGGGTATATGTATCAGCCTCGCATGTTTTTGGCATTTCTCACATCTTCTTACTCTGGTCTTAGCGTCATTTTCCATGGTTGGCCAGAAGAAGCCTGCTCTTAAAGTTTTTCGCACCAGGTCTTTGTAACCTGTATGGCTCCCAGCACATCCTTCATGAATCTCTCTCAAAACATACTCTCCCTCACTTTCTGCTAGGCAACGTAGCAAAGGTTGCGTGAAGGAGCGTCTGTACAAGTAATCCCCTATTAGACAGAATCGCGCCAGAGCTGTTTTTCCCAGAGCCCCCGGCATATTATCCTTCTGCCCTGTCCTTAGATATTGCACTATTGGTATCCGCCAATCGAACTCACAAGTTATGGCTGCAGTCTCGAATGCCAAGGTTCTTTGTTCCGCCATCAGCAATGTTATTTCACTATGTCCTGTATTATCTACAGAACTAGCTATTCTGGCCAGACGATCTGCTTCGACGTTTTCTTCTCTAAGAATCTGGATGACTTCAAACTTGACAAAATCCTTTCTCAAATTCTCTATTTGCCTCCCATACCATATCATTTTTTCCTCTCTTCGTTCATAGGTTCCCAATACTTGTTGGGAGACCAATTGGGAGTCCGAATATGCAATTACCCTCTGGGCTCCCAGCTCCTTGAGTATTCTCATGGCTCTAACCAGGGCCTCATACTCAGCTTCGTTGTTGGTGATTCTGAAATTAAACTTTACTGCAAAACAAACTCTTTCTGCTTCTGGGGTAACAACGAGTATGCCTACTCCGGCTCCTTCCTTTGTGACAGACCCATCCACATAAACTTTCCAAACTTTCTCTTCTTGAGGCCTTGTCGACTCCTGTACGAAATCTGCTAGTGCCTGTGCCTTCACCGCCATCCTATTCTCAAATTCTATGTCGTATTCTCCCAGTTCCACTGCCCATTTAACCATTCTTCCTGACAGATCTGGCCTTCCTAAAATTTTCCTAAATGGAAGGTTGGATCTAATCCTTACTTTATGTGCTAAAAAGTAAGGTGTGAGTCGTCTTGCCGCCATCATGACTGCCAAAGCGGCCTTTTCAACGTCTGAATACCTCAGTTCTGGACCTTGTATCATTTTGCTTACATAATATATAGGCTTCTGGAGTCCGTCATGTTCTCTTATCAGAACAGCACTTAGTGAGAGATCTCCCACGGCAATGTATAAAAACAAATCTTCACCCGGTTCTGGCTTGGTTAGCAAAGGTAAACTAACCAGCTGTTGCTTCAGTTCCTCGAACGCAGTTTGACATTCCTCTGTCCATTCAAATTTAGCCCCTTTTCTTAGAACTTTAAAGAAAGGGAAACAACGTTCTGCAGATTTAGCAATGAATCTACTTAGAGCTGTTATTCTCCCATTTAATCTCTGTATCTCCTTCATATTCCTAGGCGGTAACATGTCTAACACAGCCCTGACCTTAGCTTGGTTGACCTCAATGCCTTGTGGAGTGACCATATAACCCAAAAATTTTCCTGACTTAACCCCGAATGCACACTTGGCCGGATTCAGTTTCAAACCAAACGTGCTGGCCCTTGAAAAGACCTCTTCCAGATCTGTTGCATGATCTTCCTCCCTCATGCTTTTTACCAGCATATCATCCACGTATACTTGCATATTCCTGCCAATCTGATCCTGGAATACTTTATCCATCATACGTTGATAGGTCGCCCCTGCGTTTTTCAAACCGAAAGGCATGCTGGTATAGCCGAATGTCCCGGCACAAACTCCAAAAGCACACTTCGGGACATCTGCCGGATCCATCTTAATCTGATAGTACCCCTGGTATGCGTCCATCATTGACAGCATCTGGCATCCAGAAGTGGAATCCACTAATTGATCTATCCTGGGCAGAGGGTAATGATCCTTTGGACATGCTTTATTCAGATCTCTGAAGTCATTACACATCCGCCATTTACCATTACCTTTCTTGACCATAACCGCATTGGAAAGCCATATGGGAAACTGCACCTCCCGAATATGTCTTGCTTCGAGTAATTTCTTTACTTCTTCTCTTATAATTTCATCTTTTTCGGGCCCGAACTGCCTAAGCTTTTGTTTAACTGGCTTTACTGAAGGGTCCACATTTAGGGAGTGTACCGCCACCTGGGGACTAACTCCTGTGAGGTCTGCCGAAGTGAATGCAAACACATCTGCGTTTTTACGTAGACAGTTTATTATACATTCGGGATCCTTCAAATTAGCACCAATTTGAGTAATGTATCCCGTCTTCTGTGGGTAGAGCTCTATGGATAAGAGCTCTTCTGCTGGAGTCATCTGATGTGACGAATCCCCTTCCGACTCTTCTTCCTTATTTTTTCATTTTTCCTCGCGTCCTGCAGACCTCTGGCCCTTTTCATTAGTGGGGAGAGCCTTTCTCTTAGCCTCTCCTTCCTTGACAGATTGCAGGTAACATCTTCTGGACGTATACTGACAGCCTAGCACCTGGCCTACCATATTCCCCACCGGGAACTTCATCTTCATATAATATGTAGAGACGACTGCTTGGAAATCATTTAAAGCAGGTCTACCAATAATAGCATTGTACGACGACGCCGTGTCTACTATGAGAAAGCTAACGGGTCTCGCCATCCTGATTCCATCTTCCTCCAGTGACAACATTAACATTACTGTCCCCAGAGGTATAATCATTTCTCCTGCGAAACCATGTAACGCCGTGACAACAGGGCTGACATTTAATCCCAAGTCCAATTGTTTAAAGCAGTCTAAAAATATGACATTCACCGCACTTCCCGTATCCACAAATATTCTTTTAACGTCATAATTCTCGATCCCTGCTGTGATCACTAAAGCATCATCATTAGGACGGAGGAGAGGTCTGTAGTCCCCCTCCCCGAACGATATTTCCATGGATGTTCGGCGCTCCTTCACATGCATGACTTCTTTTTCTCCGAGGAAACTTTTACCTCTGACATAATGTTTGCGAGCTCTATTTGAGTCTCCCGATGTGGGACCTCCATAAATCATATTGATTGTTCCCTTCCTCTGCGCATTCGAATTTTCCAATGTGGGAGGTTGTTCGGGTGGCTTTTCCCGGTGATCTTCTTTCCGTCTTTTAGAAATGCGATCTGATTCTTTACGGACGTATTCCAGCAAATGACCCTCCTTAATTAGCTTTTCTATGGCAGCCCGGAGATTTCGACATTCATTAGTCGTGTGTCCATAATCATTATGGAATTTACAGAATTTGTCCGATTCTTGATGTCTTGGAGGATCCTTTGACCGTGGCGGTAAGAATACCCCTGACTTCTTGATCACGATCTTCAGGAGGTCAGTTGGCTCCCTTGTCAGAGGTGTATACATCTTTTCCCCCTTGCTCATTCGTTCAAGTGATTTTCTTGAATCAGAATTGAATACTCTTCTTTCTTCTGGTCTCCTTCTTTCTTCCGGAGCTCTGCCTTTCTCCTCCATCCTTTTGTCTTTTTTGGCAAATACTTGCTCCGTCTTCCGGAAAACTCTTGCGTCCTCCAGATGTATATATTTCTCCGTTCGGGATAACAAATCCTCGAAATCTTTCGGGGGCTTCTTCACTAAAGAATCGGAGAATGATCCGTTGCGCATTCCCTCTAGGAATGCGTGTACCTTTTAAATATTTTGTACATAGTCAGATTTTATTTAAAGATATAAGTATTTCAGTTCTGGTGTATTCATTTCTATTGATATACCTTTAGAGATGCGTGAATTTCCGGCGTTTCTAGTACCGCTAGATTGAAGCGTGCAAGATATTCCATAAGGGATTCATTTGGTTGTTGCTTGATTGTAGTCAAGTGCAAAGATCCTCTGGTGGTTCTCTTAGCGCTCGCAAATTGGTGGACAAACATTCTCCTCAGATCCTCGAAATAAAATATAGAGTTAGGTGGTAATTGTTTGAACCACTGTTGAGCCGGACCAGCTAGGGTGGTTAGGAATATTCTACATTTTACGCCTTCTGTATATTGATGAAGTAGAGCTATATTGTCAAATCTCATCAAGTGCTCCTCGGGATCAGAATTCCCTCTGTATTCCAAGTTCACAGGTCTGAAATTGTTTGGGAGGGGATCGAGTTGAATTTCCTCGAAAAAAGGGCTGTCATACTTGACCATCATATCATGCTTTCGGCCTCTTCCCTGTGGCCCCGGAGTTCTTCCTGACATCGATTGTTCAGAGTGTGAATTTTGTTCTGATTCCTCCATCGGGGTTGGCGCTTTCCTCTTTAGTTCCCTTATTTCCTTCATCATCGTCTCGATCATTGCCTCCTGTTGGGCCAGCTTCTGTTGTTGGTCCATCACGGTACGAAGGGTACCTTCGTCAGCGAAGGAATCATTGGATATTTTATAGGTCGGGTCATAGTTCTCCTCTGGCGTCATAGCTCTGACCCGATGCAGCCCTGCTTCTTCTTCCAACCTCTGCTCCTCTCTATTGGCTAGAGGCTCGAGTTTGCTGCTTGGCGTGTCTGGTATTATTCCTGCTTTAGCTAATCCCTGATTTACCAGAGCTGCGATTCGCAGGGCCCATGCTTCTAGTATGTCCTCCCCAGCTTCCGATCGTTGATACTCGTGGGGTCTCTGATTTTCTCCCTCGTCTTTATCCATTCTTCTCTTTCTATTTTTTCTGTTTTTCCTCCTGTCCTGAAAAGAAGAAAGGGATTTTCTGATAAGCAAATCGATTTTGCAACGCGTCTTATCTCTTGAAGGGATGCGGTGTAATGATACCAGCGAACTATCATTATCATATAAGGATGTATAAAGGTTTGTGATATGGAACACTTCTGCGTTTCCGTGTTCGTTTTTTGATTAATCTACACTTTAGAATCAATTTTACAATTTCCATGCCGCTTGTCTCATATCCTAGCTCTATCATTCAACATCAACGGTTTCTATACCGTTTATTTCCTATTTTGGCTTCTTCGCCTCAATTTTATGACCTCAATGTCTATTATTTCATGTTTTAGCTTCATCGCTTCAATTCCTCGACT
>JAPKLX010003643.1:0-10830 GCA_026898415.1 Leonotis leonurus
TCCACCATTATTCCGCACACAATATACTGTTAGAAAATAAGATCACTTTTACTTTCTGCTTTGTGTTACTCACTTGAGAGATTCTGCTTGGACAGAACAAGATTGATTAGATAGTCAATCTGGTCTGTCACGTTAAGCAATCTGTAATCCAGAAAGCTTAAGTCTCTCTTATTAATTAGTCAAGTAAACTGAAAAGTTTGTATTTGGTGTATTCCCCCCCCCCCCCCATACACCAAACCTTGCTCTTTCGGGACCAACAAGTGGTATCAGAGCGGTGGTTCAAACGACCATTGTTTTGTTTTCACAGGGATAAAACCTGCGTGGTCAACTTGAATAGATCTTAGAAAATCTCTTTTTCATTCACTAGCATATTATCTTCTATGGAGTCATCTGTTATCAGGGCATGCGAAGAATTCTCCATCCAAGGCTACAGAGAGTGGAGTTTCAGAATCAAGATTTGTCTCAAGGCTCATCACTGCCTGATGTGGAAGGTAATTGAAGAAGGACCATTGGCCATTACTGAAGAAACAACTCGCATCACTGAAACAGGAGTTGTTAAAGAGGATGTACTCAAAGATCCCAGAAAATACACGCCTGAAGAGAGAAGAGAAGCAAATCTTGATGATTTTGCCAAAGGAGTTATTTCCAGTACTGTAAAAGGAGTCCATCTGGCTAAGATTCAAGATCTCGATACAGCCAAAGAAATGTGGGAAGCCTTGAGAGATCTCAGTCTGGGCTCTGAAGCAATGATTGAGAACAAGCTGTCCCTAGCATGTAACAAGTTTGATGAATTTAAGATGAAACCTGGAGAAACCATCGAGCAGATGAAGAACAAGTTCATTGAAGTACTACTTGAAGTTTCTGCCTTCAAAAAGAACAAGTACACACAGAGAGAGAAGAATCTCAAGATTCTTAGAGCTCTACCACCAAGCTGGGAAATATATTCAACTATGCAACCTCTACGTGCTGATTTTAATGACTTATCTGTAGAAGCACTATTTGATCATCTAGCTGTCCATGAATGTGACATCAGAAGGATTCACGGACCAGATTATTCTTCCAGCAAAAAGGAAAATAACTCAAAGAAGGAGAAAGAGACTGCCTTCAAAGCGAAGTGCAAAACAGATGAATCAACAGCATCTGCCACTCCAGAAGAAGGAGGTTATGATAAGTTACTCAAAGAATTCTCAATGATTGCAAAGAGAATGGATAAAATGGAAATCAGATCAAGAAAGTATCGAAGGTTCTACAAAGATAACAAGAGCAGATACCAGAAGAACAAAGAAGCAGAACGATCTGATGACAAAATAGAAAGTAGAGGGAATGGTAAAAACACTAATCCTACTGACTATACTTGTTATGGTTGTGGGAGAACAGGCCATTTCAAAACAGATTGCCCAAAATTATCTAAAAGTCAAAGAGAAGAACTACGAGCTAAGAGAGATCGAAAACTAAAAGCTCAACGTAAGGCCATGATAGCAGAAGAAGAAGAAGACTCTAGCTCAAGTCACCTGTCAGATAGTTCATCAGAAGATGATGAAGCATTCTTTGCCAATGAAGAAGAAAATTGGGATGAATGCTATGTAGGACTAGACAACGGTCTGGATGATGTAGAGGTAAACTCTTGCAACTCTAATTCTTCAAATGATATTAAGCTGGAACAGGAAATAGAAGATCAAGATGAATATTCATGGGATGAAGTTAATGAGATGTTCAAGAGCTACTCGAGTATCAAGAGACTTTTTAGAGAAGTTGTTGAAGAAAATGACAGATTGAAGAAATCTGAAGAGATATTGAGTAAAGTAAACACTAAATTTGCTGCTAACATCAACGTTCTGGAAGAACAGATCAAAGGAAAGGACAGTGAGATCCACTCACTAAATTCAAAAGTGAAAGACCTTATCACAAGAAACAATGTAGCTGAGGAAAAGATCAAGAAAGGAAAAGAAATGATCTACAAGAGTGATGAACGTGCTAAACTGCTAATTAACATGCAGCAAAATGGCACATCTGGAGTAGGATATCCAGGTCACTCAGAGAAGTCCTCTAGCACCATAAAATTCGTACCAGAAAGGAAACAAATACCAGACCAAGTGATAAACCTCAGAAACAAGGAAGATCAACCACAGAAGATGATGGTGAAACAGACTAGCAACAGACAGTACCATCAAACAAGAGAACAACCAGCAGATTACACATGAACAGAAGGGGTACACAGCAAGAATGTCAACAGGACAGTACCCACTAATAAAAGACTGAAGAATGATGGAATAGAAAGATATCATCCATCTATATTTCATTTTGTGTCAAAAGTTGATAATGATGGAAATACTATCACTTGCTATATTGCTGTTCCCAACCCAAAAATGTTCTGGATTCGAAAAGGAACATTTACTAATAACCAAGCACCCAAATATTGAAAGGGTAGCTAAGTGAGATTAATTGCAGGACCAGAAGACTGCAAGAAGGTACAAAATAGCTAAAGGAGCAATCTGGATCATAGATAGTGGCTGTTCGAAGCACATGACATGTGACAAGAACCTACTGTCAGACTATATAGAGAAACCAGGTCCTCAGGTCACTTTTGGATGTAATTCAAAAGGATATACTAGAGGATACGGAAACATAAGAGTTGGCAAGACCACCATCACCAATGTATCATACGTTGAGGGTCTTAGCCACAATCTGTTTTCTGTAAGTCAGTTCTGTGCTAATGGTAATCAAATTGTTTTTGATGCTAACAATTGTTTCGTGAAAAGCAAGGAAGGAGATGAGATACTCCTTACCGGAAAATTACAGGATAGGTTATATATTGTGCAATGGGACAACCAAATTGAGACTTGTCTGGTCACTAAGACAGTATCAGAAACTAGTTGGCTGTGGCATAAACGACTAAGCCATCTCAATTTCAAGTCAATCAATAAGATTGCACGAGAAAAACTAGTTGAAGGACTACCAGACCAAATATATGATAAAAATCACATTTGTGAAGCATGTCAAGCTGGAAAACAAACCGGATCATCATTTTCTAGCAAATCTGTCCAGTCATCTACCAGAATCTTAGAGTTACTACATTTAGACTTATTTGGTCCAGTTAAGCCATTAAGTATAAATGGTAGAAAATACACTCTGGTCATCATTGATGATTATTCAAGATTCACATGGGTAATCTTTCTATATAAGAAGAAAGAAACATTGGAAAAGCTGCCAAACTTCCTCAACAAAATTACCAAGAAAAAGGAAGTCTCTGTTACTACCATCAGAACAGATCGTGGTACAGAATTCCTAAACCAGAAGATTGAGGATTACTGCAACCAGATGGGAATCTCACATCAGACATCTACAGCCAGAACACCTCAACAGAATGGTGTAGTTGAAAGAAGAAACAGATCATTAAAAGAAGCAGCTCGCACTATGCTTAATGCAACCAGATTACCTAAGAAATTTTGGGCAGAAGCGATTTCTATAGCCTGCTACACACAGAATAGAGCTGTAGTTACCATCAGACATGGGAAGACACCATACGAAGTCTGGAACAACAGAAAGCCCAGAATACATTACTTCCGTACTTTTGGTTGTTTATGTTACATCCATAATAATGGGAAATCACAGTTGAAAACCTTTGATAGTAAAGCTGACCCTGGAATATTCTTAGGATACTCTGATGTTAGTAAAGCCTATAGGGTTTACAACAAGAAAACCCATATTGTGGAGGTAACACCTCATATTGTCTTTGATGAGTCCTTTATCATTGACAGAGAGTTGAGTGATGATCATACACAAGGCCAGAACAAGGAAAAGAGAACAGAAGGAATTCTGCTAGAAGATATTCTAATCTGGAATATAACCGATAATAATGATATTAATGTTCCATCTAATGCTGAAGCAATAAGCTCACAGCAAGGGGGAACAGAACACATCATTCTGGACCTTGACAGATCAAGAATTCAACCAGAAGGTAGTCAACCAGAAGAAGGAGATAACAATGAACAAAATCACGATCAACCAGAAGAATCAAGAGATACAAATGGTTGGAACAATAATCAAGAAATTGAAGAACCAGAAGTGGACAATCCTTTTCAAACACCTCATCCAGAATTTGAGGACCTAACAAATGAACCAGAACCTGAGATATCAGAAGAAGAAATGACCAGCAGGAGGAGATGGATACAGGACAATCATCCTCCTGAACAGATTGTTGGGAACCCAAGTGATAGAGTCAGAACCAGAAAAATGCATGGAGATAGTGCACTTCTCAGTTGCTATCTATCATGTGTTGAACCCTCTGACATTTATGGAGCACTCAAAGATGCAGACTGGGTCATTGCTATGCAAGAAGAACTCAATGAGTTTAAAAGAAACCAAGTCTGGTATATGGTAGACAGACCAAATCATCAGGGAGTAATAGGTGTCAAATGGGTATTCAAGAATAAACGAGATGAAAATGGAGAAGTAGTCAGAAACAAGGCTAGACTTGTTGCAAAGGGATATAGTCAACAGGAAGGTATCGACTTTGACGAGACTTTTGCACCAGTTGCCAGATTGGAAGCAATCAGATTATTTCTCGCATATGCAGCATACAAGAGATTCAAAGTGTACCAGATGGATGTTAAAAGTGCATTCCTAAATGGTATACTTGAAGAAGAAGTATATGTTGAACAACCACCTGGTTTTGAAGAAGGAAATCCTGACCAGAAGGTATATAGATTAGCTAAAGCTGTCTATGGATTAAAACAGGCACCAAGAGCGTGGTATGAGACGCTATCAACCTTTCTGCTGAAATCAGGTTTCAAGAGAGGTTCTGTTGACAAAACACTGTTTGTCATTAAAGTTCAAGAACATATCCTTTTGGTACAGATATATGTAGACGACATAATTTTTGGATCTCAATCTTCCCATCTATGTGATAAATTTGCTGAACTAATGAAGAACAAATATCAAATGTCCATGATGGGCGAGATGAATTTCTTCCTAGGTTTGCAGGTAAAACAGCTACCAGATGGTATCTTTGTGAATCAAGCAAAGTACATTAACGATCTGGTCAACAAGTTTGGAGTTAAAGACAGCAAGCCAGCCAAGATTCCAATGCAGACTAATGGAAAGATAGACCCAGATCCAGAAGGCAAACCAGCACCTATAACGAAATACAGAGGCATAATTGGCTCACTATTATACCTCACTGCAAGTCGACCAGATATCACGTTTGCAGTAGGAGTGTGTGTCAGATATCAAGCAAATCCCAAAGAATCACATATGGAAGCTGTCAAAAAGATACTTAGATATCTTAAAGGAACAACTCATGTTGGTCTCTGGTATCCGCATGACGATAATTTTGAACTAACAGGCTATTCTGACTCAGATTATGCAGGATGCAAACTAGACAGAAAGTCTACCTCTGGCACATGTCAGTTTCTAGGAAACAAGTTGATATCTTGGTTTTCAAAGAAGCAGACATCTGTCGCCACATCAACAACAGAAGCAGAATATATGGCTGCTGGAAGCTGTTGTGCACAAATCTTATGGTTGAAACAACAACTAAGGGATTATGAGATTGAAGTAAAAGAGATACCGATATTCTGTGACAGTTCAAGTGCAATTGCTATAACACAGAATCCAGTACTTCATACAAGGTGCAAACACGTTGATGTGAGACATCATTTTATTAGAGATCATGTGGAGAGAAAGAACATCCAGATCGAGAAGATTCATACAGATATCCAACGTGCTGACATTTTGACTAAAGCTCTGCCAGAAGAAAGATTTAAGATGTTGTGTGGAAAACTTGGATTACTAAGTCTGGATGATAGGACAACAGAAGGTTAGCAGAATGCTAATAACAGAAGCTTAGCAGAATGCTAATAACAGAAGCTTAGCAGAATGCTAATAGCAGAAGGTTACCAGAATGTTAACAACAGAAGATCACCAAAGTGTGAAATTCCCAGAACATTGACAACAGAATGATGTCAAGAATTACAGAATGTCAAGAAGAAAATAATAATTTCACGTGTAATAATTTACTCAAATAAGAGTATCACGTGGAAATTATTTCTTAATTACTAAGTCAAGGGGGAACTTTTTGAGGAAATTGTAGCGACC
Organism: Leonotis leonurus; assembly: GCA_026898415.1. Lineage (NCBI taxonomy): Eukaryota > Viridiplantae > Streptophyta > Magnoliopsida > Lamiales > Lamiaceae > Leonotis > Leonotis leonurus. Next base: position 6,097 of record JAPKLX010003643.1, read on the forward strand.
GAGATAAAAGACGTCACTTCCCATAATCAATCTACGAGATTGCAGTCTGAAAAGTTATTTCTTTTTCTAGATTTTCTATATCTTATATTTTTGTAATGATTAGCACAACTTTGGGAACTGGTATCGAGAAAATTCCTGCAAGAAATAGAAAAAGGGTAGTTGCCGAAAAGAAAGAGATACGCACACGCTCGCCTACAAACCCTAGGATCTAGAGCGTATATCTCATGCAAGGAAAGGCGGCAAAACAAAGATTGAAGCGGGAAATCTACAAAGGGAGATATTCATTCAACCTTTCATTTTCTATGATATATATATGCGATATACATCTCAGAACTGTTCACCTTCACTTTTCTTGCACTGAGCACTACTTTCATTAAGCACTTAAGTTTTTTCTTAACCAGTTTTCTCCGCAAAAATCTTCCCAAAACATTTTGCGTCTTGATCATGGCACCCCAAACCTCTTTGTTTCTCCAACATGTGGCTGAAGTTCAAAAATTCCTTTCACCTGAACCTTATGCTGTGCTTGATACACACGGATTTCGAAAACTTGCAGAAATCTTTGCCATGGTTACACGCTGCAAAGGTTTTCAGTTTATTATTTCTTCATTATATCTGCAACTTGCTACATGAATTGTTTTACGTGACCTATGAACTGTTAAAATGCTCTATCCCTCTAATTTACTGTTCATGTGATGATATTCATATTTGTTCATATAAACTGATGGTTATATATATATATATATATCTGTTTTGTATGATCTTATGAAATTAGGTTTCTGCAACATTGTCACTTCGCATCCGAATATGTTTTTGGCAAAACAAGTTGCCACATTTTATCTAACATGGCAGAATGACAAGCATGGATTTGAGGCAAATGTGCTGATGCCGATTGGTGACAGAACAAGCAAAACACCATACAACGTGATTGAAATGATCAACCAGGCATATAGATTGAAGGACGAAGGTCTAACATTAGATGATATCACTCCTGCGCAACTGCAAGAAGCAGTGGAAATAGTGATGGTGATACCGATCAAATACACTGGGAGAATGTTTCAACGTGCTTTACTACAACCGGGCTTCAAGTTACTGCTTGAATTGGTTCAGAGAATCTTTCTCAACCATAGCGGCTCATATGATCAATTGACTCCTGAGAAATTCTGAATTCTCACAGCCGTTGTCCTCAATCTTCGAGTCAACTGGAGTAGAATTCTGTTTGAATTAATGGCTAAGGAAGCAAAATTGGTCACATATACCAAGGATAGTAGAGGCAGAGGGACTTCCGTGGAAGTTAGAAGAAATCTACGACACTACACCAAGATCAGTCTGATGGTGGAACGATTTTTTAAGCAGAAAGTCTGGGATGATGCTGTGGAATTCAACACCAATCTCTCCATACCCAAAGATCAACATCAGCTTGAGATGTCTTTGGGACTCGCACCACAATTTTTCAACAAAATACCTGATGAGGTGCATCGAGTGGCAGCTCTGGAAATGGGCAGTTCCAACCCTACATGGATACCACCTACTAAAGGTGTTGAAAAGAAGAAAGAGAAAGCTCCCAAAGAGAAAGTTGTAAAAGACAAGACAGCTCGTAAACGAGGAAGCTCTGTTGAAACAGAAACATCAGCATCGCAGCCCAAACAAAAGAAACGTCGACTACAGAAAGTACAAGAGCCTTCTCCACCACCAGCAGATACAGCAGAACAGTCAGATATGCCAGAACACACACCCACAGAACAAGAAGCAGAGGCACCACAAGCAGCAGCAGAACAAGCAGAGAACCCAGCTGCTGATGTGGAACCTGAATCAAGCTCTCATCCATATCAAGAGAAAGACTTCTCTCCTGCCAGAACACCCACACCCTCACCAAACAGAATGGAGAGAATCAGTGAGGATGACGAGGAAGGAGAGTCTGCAGACGAGGAGGAAGAGAGGAAACGACAGGCAGAGAGTGTTATTAATCTGCTTGAGAATGAAGCAGAACATTCTGTGCTTTAAGAATTTCCTAACATACACCTACTTCCAGAGAGCTTGGGAACAGCAAGACACGTCAAATTTTACTTGCTGGTCAAGGACAGCGAGTATTATATTTTTGATGCATTGCTCCAGATTAAATCAATTGATGAGCTGAAGAAAGAAGAAGCAACATTACTCAGTCTGCTTCAAGTCTCCACTGTTCAAGAAGTGAGAGCAGAATACCGCCAACTCATTTCTGGGCTCATGCAGCATGAGGCAGAAAAATTGAACATCACTCTGCCGACAACACATCCTGAAGCCCAGATGGAAGAAGCAGCACAACAGAACAACCACCACAACCAGAGCAGGGCGAAGCTTCATCCAAGAAACCTGCCAAGAAAACACCTATCATCAACCTTGACTCAGGTGATGATGAACCAGTAGGCCAGAACATTGGTGGAGAGCCCAGCAATGAAATCTACACACAAGGAGCTGCACAGAAGCTGAAGAAGCACATAAATTTCTATACCATGGAGGAGATCTTGGAGAGAGAACCCAAAACTTTCAACAATTATCAATTTGACAATCTGATCACCCTTCGAGTTGAAGATCAGATGACAGATATCTGCAACACACTTCAAGAAAAAGCAACCCAGATTCTTTCTGACTTCAATCAACATCAGAAAGACTACGTCAATGACATGGATCGTGACATCAGAGGCAAGCTTAGAACAATCAGGAAGGAACTGGATAAAAAGATAGATGATGACCGCTTACAAAATGAAGCAGAGCAGGCCAAGATCGATCTTCGTCTCAACAGCATGGAAGAAAAGGCAGAAAAGACAACAACTCTGGTAGCTGACCTTTTAGCAAAACAACAAGAAACAATTGCTGCTGCTGTAGAACAGAAAGGCACTCAACTTGCTGCTCAGTTGAAAGAAGATACTGACTTATCCATCCATTCTCAGTTTGCCAAATTTGAAAATGAAAAATTTGTGGAGCTGATGCAAAAACATCAAGTGGATGTGTTAAATAATCTTCTTTATCCGAACCCAGAAGAATTTGAAGTTCAGAGCTACCGCATTACTACTGTGGAAGAGCTGCAAGAGACCTATGACAAGACTCTGTCCACAATGAACAGCAGGCTCGAGCAGAAACTTCATGCAACTGACCAGACAGTCAATCTGTTGCTCGGGTACAAGGCTGACGCTGAAGAAAGAATGGAGAAGATGTCAGAGGAGATTACCTCGCTTCGAGCACTCATCCAGACTCTTTTTGATGATGTCGAAAAGGGGGAAATCCCGAGTGAAAAAGGCAGCAAAGGAGGCAAGAGTATCGCAACAACAGAGAAGGAACCAGAACAAGTGAGTGCTGAAGCAGAAACACCTGTGTTTCCAATGGAGAAACCTAAAGAAAGACCTACCACTCCCCCAAGGCCAGATCCTACACTTTTTGCTACAACAAAACAGATGCAAACAGAACAGATGCCAACAGAACAGATGCCTACTATTCATCACACTCCCACAGACAAAGGCAAGAAGCCAATTGATGAGGGAGATCAAATTGCTGAACTGTTGTTGTTCGGTGTGAGCATGGATCAAGCATGTGATCCAGTGTTCAGAGCGCAGTTCTACAAAGAACAGACAGAAAGGGAAAGGAAGCTAGCTGCTCAGGAGGCCAAAGAAAAATCTTTTCAAACCCCTTTCTCCTTGCCTTCATCTACAGAACGCTCACAACATCAGTCATCACAATCAACCACCCAGTCCAAGAAGAAGAAAAAGAAATCATTCTCTTGGAATCTTTCCCTACAGAAGAAGACACCAAATGACGCATGGGTCCCAGAGAATGATCAAAATGATTGGGAGAAGGTTAAACAAGGATTTATCCTGAACATATATTTTTTGAAGGAGCCCACATATTCAGAGTCAACTCCAGATGAGGACTTCAACAGATACCTGGACAACTTCAGTGACCAGGGGCTAGTACAGAGGATTAGAACTGCAGTTTCTGACGTCAAGATACAGATCAAAGCCCCAGAGAAGGAATACATGGTCTGCCCAACAATACCAAGCAGTAATATTCCTGACAAGACTTACATTTTAAATTACATCAATCAACTGGCTAAGATCAAAGGATATAAGATCGACAATCATGATCCCAATTACGCCAGGGTGAGAGACGGAATTTATGAGAGCATTCAATTAGTCTCTGATGCACAGAGAGAGAAGATGAAGAAAGGCGGAGCAGCCAGATGGTTCTCTTAGATAGATCTTATTTCTTATCTTCTGTTTTTGCTCTCTGTTATTTTTTTTCTGACCACCTGTACTCATCAATTCATATATCTATGAATGTGGAGTTTTCTAAAGACAAAATCTTTCTGTTCCATTATCTTCTTGTTTTTTACTGTTATTTAACTTATATAACAATTGGCTAACCTATCCAGAACATGATACATGTTAATTTGATTATGCTGATTAAGTGTGGTTTCGACATCATCAAAAAGGGGGAAATTGTTGGGAACCCCACAGATAATTTAAGTTTTGATGATGTTATCTCGAAAACACACTTGATATTATTCATGTTCTGTATTATTTCTATTTGGTCTCCTTGTAAACAGATGAAAGCTGAACCAACAAGTCTTAGACAGAAAATTGAACCACCAAGTCTCGAACAGAAAGTTGGAGCAAAACAACTTTAACAGAAAGTTGAAACCAGCAAGTCTTAGACAGAAAGCTGAACCAACAAGTCTTAGACAGAAAGTTGAACCAGCAAGTC
>JAPKLX010003084.1:0-11618 GCA_026898415.1 Leonotis leonurus
TTCTGTTGTTAACGTTCTGGTAGCTTTCTGTTGTTAACGTTCTGGTAGCTTTCTGTTGATAACGTGCTGGTAGCTTTCTGTTGTTAACTATCTGGTAATCTATCATCCAGACTTAGTAATCCAAGCTTTCCACATAGCATCTTAAATCGTTCTTCTGGTAGAGCTTTTGTCAGTATATCAGCACGTTGGATATCTGTATGGATCTTCTCGATCTGGATGTGCTTTCGCTCCACATGATCTCTAATAAAATGATGTCTCACATCGACATGTTTGCATCTTGTGTGAAGTACTGGATTCTGTGTTATAGCTATTGCACTTGAACTATCACAGAATATAGGTATCTCCTTCACTTCAATCTCGTAATCTCTCAGTTGCTGTTTCAACCATAGGATTTGTGCACAACAGCTACCAGCAGCCATATATTCTGCTTCTGTGGTTGATGTAGCAACAAATGTCTGTTTCTTTGAAAACCACGATATCAACTTGTTTCCAAGAAATTGACACGTTCCAGAAGTAGACTTTCTGTCCAGCTTGCATCCTGCATAGTCTGAGTCAGAATAGCCTGTAAGTTCAAAGTTATCATCTTGTGGATACCAGAGACCAATGTGAGTTGTCCCTTTAAGATATCTGAGTATCTTTTTGGCAGCTTCCATATGCGATTCTTTAGGGTTGGCTTGGTATCTGGCACATACTCCAACTGCATAGGTGATGTCTGGACGACTTGCAGTTAGATATAACAGAGAGCCAATAATTCCTCTATATTGTGTAATGTTTGCTGGTTTCCCTTCTGGATCTGGATCTATCTTCCCATTGGATTGTATTGGAATTTTAACAGCTCTGCTATCTTTCATCCCAAACTTGACTAGCAGATCGTTGATGTATTTTGCTTGATTAACAAAAATACCATCTGGTAGTTGCTTTACCTGCAGACCTAAAAAGAAATTCATCTCGCCCATCATGGACATTTGATACTTGTTCTTCATTAGTTCTGCAAATTTGTCACACAGATAAGGAGATTGTGATCCAAAGATTATATCATCGACATATATCTGGACCAACAGAATGTGTTCCTTGACTTTGATGACGAACAGTATCTTGTCAACAGAACCTCTTCTGAAGCCTGATTCCAGTAGGAATGTTGACAATGTTTCATACCACGCTCTGGGTGCCTGTTTCAAGCCATAGACAGCTTTAGCTAGTCTATATACTCTCTGGTCAGGATTCTCTTCTTCAAAACCAGGTGGTTGCTCAACATACACTTCTTCTTCAAGTATGCCATTTAGGAATGCACTTTTAACATCCATCTGGTATACTTTAAATCTTTTGTATGCAGCATATGCTAAAAATAGCCTAATTGCTTCCAATCTGGCCACTGGTGCAAAGGTCTCATCAAAATCTATACCTTCCTGTTGATTGTATCCCTTTGCAACAAGTCTAGCCTTATTTCTGACTACTTCTCCGTTCTCATCTCGTTTGTTTTTGAATGCCCATTTGACACCTACCACTCCCTGGTGTTTTGGTCTGTCTACCATATACCAGACTTGGTTTCTTTTAAACTCATTGAGTTCTTCTTGCATAGCTATGACCCAGTCTGCATCTCTAAGTGCTTCATAAGTGTCAGAGGGTTCAACTCGTGATAGATAGCAACTGAGAAGTGCACTTTCTCCATGCATTCTTCTAGTTCTCACTCTATCTGTTGGGTTCCCAACAATCTGTTCAAAAGGATGATTTTCTTGAATCCATTTCCTTCTGCTGGTCATTTCTTCTTCTGATATTTCAGGTTCTGGTTCAATTGTTGGGTCCTCGAATTCTGGATGAGATGTTTGAAAAGGATTTTCAACTTCTGGTCCTTCTTGGTCATTATTCCAATCATTTGTATCTCTTGATTCTTCGGGTTGATTTGATCTTTGTTCATCGTTATTGTTTCCTTCTTCTGGCTGATTGTTTTCTGGCGTAGTTAGTGTTATCTGTTCTGTTCCCCCTTGCTGCAACCTTATTGCTTCAGCATTATTTGGAACTTCAACATCATTCTCTTCTGATGTATTCCAGATTAGAATATCTTCTAGCAGAATTCCTTCTGTTTTCTGGTTCTTGTTCTGGTCTTGTGTTTGATCAACACCTTGGTCTCTGTCACTAACAATAGATTCATCAAAAACAATATGAGATGTTACTTCCACAATGTGAGTCCTCTTGTTGTAAACCCTATAAGCTTTACTAACATCATAATATCCTAAGAATATTCCTGGATCAGCTTTGCTATCAAAGGTTTTTAAGTGAGATTTCCCATTATTGTGAATGTAACACAGACAGCCAAAAGAGCGGAAATAATGTATCCTGGGTTTTCTGTTGTTCCATATCTCGTAGGGTGTTTTCCCATGTCTAATGGTGACTACTGATCTGTTCTGGGTGTAGCATGCTGTATAGATGGCTTCTGCCCAAAATTTCTTCGGCAATCTGGTTGCATTGAGCATAGTGCGAGCTGCTTCTTTTAGTGATCTGTTTCTTCTTTCAACTACCCCATTCTGTTGAGGTGTCCTTGCAGCAGATGTTTGATGAGTGATTCCCATCTGGTTGCAGTATTCCTCAACCTTCTGGTTTAAGAATTTTGTTCCACGATCTGTTCTGATGGTGGTAACAGAAACTTCCTTTTTCTTGGTGATTTTGTTGAGAAAATTTGGCAGCTTCTCCAGTGTTTCTTTCTTCTTATACAGAAATATTACCCAAGTGAATCTTGAATAATCATCAATGATGACTAGAGTATATTTCCTACCATTTATACTTAATGGTTTAATTGGACCAAATAAGTCTAAATGTAGTAACTCTAATATTCTGTTTGAACTCTGGACAGATTTGCTGGAAAATGATGATCTGGTTCGCTTTCCAGCTTGACAAGCTTCACAGATGTGGCTTTTGTCATAGACTTGTTCTGGTAATCCTTCAACTAGTTTCTCTCGAGCAATCTTATTGATTGACTTGAAGTTGAGATGGCTTAATCTTTTATGCCATAGCCAGCTAGTTTCTGATACTGTCTTAGTGACCAGACATGTCTCAATCTGGTTGTTCCATTGCACAATATATAGTCTATCCTGCAATATTCCGGTAAGGAGTACCTCATCTCCTTCCTTATTCTTCACCAGACAGTTGTTAGTGTCAAAAATAATTTGATTACCATTTGTACAGAACTGACTTACAGAAAATAGATTGTGGCTGAGACCTTCAACATATGAAACATTTGAAATGGTGGTCTTGCCAACTTTTATGTTTCCATATCCTCTAGTATATCCTTTTGAATTACATCCAAAAGTGACTTGGGGTCCTGGTTTTTCAATGTAGTCTGTTAGGAGATTCTTGTCACCGGTCATGTGCTTCGAACATCCTCTATCAATTATCCAGATTGATCCTTTAGCAATCTTGTTTCTTCTTGCAGTCTTGTGGTCCTGCAATCAATTAGACTTAGCTACCCTTCATTGTCTGGGTGCTTGGTTATTAGCAAAAACTCCTTTTTGAATCCAGAATTGCTTTAAATTGAGAACAGCAATGTAGCTGGTGATGATATTCCCATTATCATCAACTTTGGACTTTGAATGAAGAATTGATGGATGATGTCTCTCCAATCCATTGCTTTTTACTCTCTTCTGTAATGTCCTGTTGACATTATTTTTGGGCTGTTGATTTGATTCAGCATAGTAGGCAGGATGTCCCTTTGTTTGATGATATTGTCTGTTGATAGCTTGTTTAACCATCATCTTCTTGGGAAGATCTTTCTTATTTTTCAAGTTTATTACTTGATCTGGTATTTGTCTTCTTTCTGGTACGAATTTTATTTGACCTACTGCTTCTTCTGAGTGACCTGGATATCCTAATCCAGATGTACCCTTTTGCTGCATGTTAATTAGCAGTTTAGCACGTTCATCACTCTTGTAGATCATTTCTTTTCCTTTCTTGATCTTTTCCTCAGCTACATTGTTTCTTGTGATGAGATCCTTTACTTTTGAATTTAGTGAGTGAATCTCACTGTCCTTTCCTTTGATCTGTTCTTCCAGAACGTTGATATTGGCAACAAATTTAGTGTTTGCATTACTCAATATCTCTTCAGTTTTCTTCAATCTATCATTTTCTTCAACAACTTCTCTGAAAAGTCTCTTGATACTCGAGTAACTTTTAAACATCTCATTAACTTCATCCCATGAATATTCATCTTGATCTTCTATTTCCTGGTCCAGATTAATATCATTTGATGAATTAGAGTTACAAGAGTTTACCTCTACATCGTCCAGACCGTTGTCTAGTCCTACAAAGCATTCATCCCAATCTTCTTCTTCATTGGCAAAGAATGCTTCATCATCTTCTGACGAACTATCTGACAGATGACTTGAACTAGAGTCTTCTTCTTCTTCTGCTATCATGGCTTTACGTTGAGCTTTTAATTTTCTGTCTCTTTTAGCTCGTAGTTCTTCTCTTTGACTTTTAGATAAATCTGGGCAATCTGTTTTGAAGTGGCCTGTTCTACCACAACCATAACAAGTGTACTCAGTAGAGTTAGTGATTTTACCATTACCTCTACTTTCTGTTTTGTCATCAGATCGTTCTGTTTCTTTGTTCTTCTGGTATCTACTTTTGTTGTATTTGTAGAACCTACGATATTTTCTTGATCTGACTTCCATCTTGTCCATTCTCTTGGTAATCAGTGAGAATTCCTTAAGCAGTTTGTTATATCCTCCTTCTTCTGGTGTAGCAGATGGTTCAGATTCATCTGTTTTGCACTTCGCTTTGAAGGCAGTCTCTTTCTCCTTCTTTGAGTTATTTTCAATCCTTTTATTGGAGGAATGATCTGGTCCATGAATCCTTCTGATGTCGCATTCATGAACAGCTAAGTGATCAAATAATGCTTCTACAGATAGATCATTAAAATCAACACGTAGAGGTTGCATAGCTGAATAAATTTCCCAGCTTGGCGGTAGAGCTCTCAGAATCTTGAGGTTCTTTTCTCTCTGTGTGTACTTATTCTTTTTGAAGGCAGAGACTTCAAGCAGTACTTCAATGAACCTGTTCTTCATCTGCTCGATGGTTTCTCCAGGTTTCACTTTGAATTCATCAAACTTGTTACATGCTAGAGACAGCTTGTTCTCAATCATTGCTTCAGAACCTAGACTGAGATCCCTTAGAGCTTCCCACATTTCTTTGGCTGTATCAAGATCTTGGATCTTAGCCAGATGAGCTCCTTTTACAGTACTGGAAATAACTCCTTTAGCAAAATCATCTAGATTTGCTTCCCTTCTTTCTTCTGAGGTGTACTTTCTGGGATCTTTCAGTACAGTTTCTTTAACTGCTCCTGTCTCAGTAATACGAGTAGTTTCTTCAGTAATGGCCAATGGTCCTTCTTCTATTACCTTCCACATCAGGCAGTGATGAGCTTTGAGACACATCTTGATTCTGAAACTCCATTCTCTGTAACCTTGGATGGAGAATTCTTCGCATGCCCTCATAACAGATGATTCCATAATGACAGATAGGATGCAAATGATGAAAAAGATTTTCTAGATCTATTCAAGTAGACCACGCAGGTATAAACCTTGTGAAACAAAACAATGGTCAGTTTGAACCATTGCTCTGATACCACTTGTTGGTCCCGAAAGAGCAAGGTTTGGTGTATGGGGGGGGAATACACCAAATGCAAACTTTTCAGTTTACTTGATTAATTCAATCAGAGAGATGCAAGCTTTCTGAATTACAGATTGCTCAAGTTGATAGAACAAAATGATTTTCTAATCAATTAGATTCTATCCAGATAAAATCTCTCAAGTGAGTTATACAAAGCAGAAAGTAAGCGTGAACTTAATTTCCAACAATGTACTGTGTGTGTGTGTGCGGAATAATGGTGGACTTAGTCGGTGCTCTTGTTAAGAAAATCTTTTGTAGACTTAGCCAGATAATTAGAAGATTGATTAAGAATGCAGGTTGAATGAGCAAGATAGATAGAGAATAAAAACAACTGAATATAAATACAGAATTTAAATGACGCAGTTATTTTTACGTGGTTCGGGAAACCCCCTACGTCCACGATCTAATCCAAACTGGATTAGATATCCACTACTAGGATACTCTTCTTATTTAACCTCGCTGAGAACGAGCCACAAGTTCCAAGTACAAACTAACTGAAACTTATGCACGAATAAGGGTCGTGTCCCTTTACAACTTACAGAAAACTACTGTAAACAGGTTATCTTCACGTTAATCCACTAGAAAACTACTAGCTAGTAAAGATCTCCTTCTTCTCTCGATAAGACAGACTTGAATCGAGGTGTGATTGCGATCACGAACGGTTTGAAGTTTTGTCTGATAGAGAGCTTGAGAATATTTCTGCAGAATATCGTTAGCGTTATATCTTCAGACTTTAAATCTTCAAATATATATAGGCCCTGAATTTGAACTTCTAGCCGTTTTGTTGATTAGCTTGATTTGATTTGTGGATTGCCAATCAATCATATCTCTTATTTCCTTGTAGAGTCATTGATTGAATCTTCTATGAATGGTAAGCAGATCATCTGTGATTACTTTCCTTCTGGGTGTCAATCGGTGATTCTCATTCCAATTCTTGATGAATTGATATCTTTGATATATTTGGTTCAGCTCCTTCTGTTCTGTTTTGAACCTTCTGGTTATGTCCTTTCTGGTTTAATGCCTTTCTGGTTGCACATTGGTTAGACATTCTCTGTTTGAAATGTCTTTCTGGTCGAATACTATTTAGACACTTTCTGTTTGAAGCTTTCTTCAACTTTCTGTTAAAAGTTGTCTTGTTCTACTTTCTGTCTGAGACTTCTTTCAGCCTTCTGTATGAGGCTTTCTGGTTCAACTATCTGTCTAAGACTTGCTGGTTCAACTTTCTGTTAAAGTTGACTTGCTTTAGCTTTCTGTCTGAGACTTCTTCCATCTTTCTAGTTGAACTGGCTTCGACTATCTGTTTTATAAAAATCAAAACAAATGATATAGAACATGAATAACATCAAGTGTGTTTTTATGAGAGCATCATCAAAACTTAGAATAAATGTGGGGTTCCCAACAATTTCCCCCTTTTTGATGATGTCAAAACTACACTTAGGCAGCGTAATCAAATTGGCCTATATCATGTTTTGGAGAGATTAGCTTTTTGTTATTTAAGTTAAATAACAGTAAACAGCACTAAGATAAGAACACCTCATATTCATAGATATATGAATTTCAGAGTACAAGGGTCAGCAGAAGTGAAAAAAAAGCAAAAGATAAGAGTTATCTATCTAAGAGAACCATCTCGCTGCACCGCCCTTCTTCATCTTTTCTCTCTGTGCATCAGAGATTAACTGAATACTCTCATATATCCCATCTCTCACCCTGGCATAGTTTGGATCGTGATTGTTGATCTTGTAGCCTTTGATTTTTGCCAGTTGATTGATGTAGTTCAGAATATACGTCTTATCTGGAAGGTTACTGCCTGGTATAGTTGGGCAGACCATGTATTCCTTTTCTGGTGCTTTTAGCTGGATTTTGGTATCAGAAGCAGCTATTCTGATCCTCTGTATAAGCCCTTGGTCACTAAAATTCTCCAGATAGCGAATAAAATCTTCATCCGGTGTAGACTCTGAGTATGTAGGCTCCTTCAAAACAAATCTGTTTAAGATAAACCCCTGCTTCACTTTCTCCCAATCACTCTGATCTTCCTCTGGAACCCATGTATCTCTGGGTGTCTGTGTCTTGAAAGATAGGTTCCAGGAGAAGAGTTTCTTCTTTTTCTTCTTCGATTGAGTGGTTGACTGGGAAGACTGTTGCTGTGAGCGTTCTGTAGATGAAGGCGAGGAGAAAGGAGTTTGAAAAGATTTTTCTTTGGCTTCCTGGGCAGCCAGCTTTTTCTCTCTCTCCGCCTGTTCTTTATAAAATTGCGTTCTGAACACTGGATCACAAGCTTGATCCATGCTCACACCAAACAGCAATAGTTCAGCTATCTGATCACCTTCGTCGATGGGTTTCTTTCCTTTGTCGCTGGGGATCTGAAGTTGAGATGCTGGTTGAGCAGGTTCTGTTCCAAGAAGTGTGGGGTCGGGTCTTGGAGGTGTGGTTGGTCTGGGTTGTGCTGTTCTGGGTTCTGTTGGTGTAACAGTTTCTGTAACAGTTTCTGTTTCCACCCCTTCTGTTCCCAAGTCAATCTCTTCCCTTGCACCCTTGCTGCCTTTGCTGCCTGCTGAGATTTCCCCCTTTTTGACATCATCAAAGAGGGTATTGATGAGTGTACGCAGGGAGGTAATCTCCTCAGACATCTTTGCCATCTTCTCCTCAGCATCAGTTTTGAACCCGAGCAGAAAATTGACTGTCTGGTCAGTGGCATGGAGTTTCTGCTCGAGCCTGCTGTTCATGATTGACAGAGTCTTGTCATAGGTTTCTTGCAGCTCTTCCAAGGCGGTGATGCGTGTATCTTGCTGCTTGTGCTCTTCAGGGTTGGGATAGAGAAGGTCATTTAAGACATCGACCTGGTGTTTCCGCATCAGCTCCACAAATTTCTCATTTTCAAAATGAGCAAGTTGGGAGTGGATGGACAGGTCAGTGTCTTCCTTCAATTTAGCAGCAAGTTGAAGTCCCTTCTTCTCGACAGCTGCACCAATGGTTTCATCCTGCTTTGCCAAAAGATCAGCAAGAAGATCAGTCGCCTTCTGGTGTTTCTCTTCGAGGCTGTCTAGGCGAAGAATGATCTTGTTTTGTTCTGCCTCGTTCTGTAGGCGATCATCGTCGATTTTCTTGTCTAGATCCTTCTGGACTTTCTTGAGCTTCCGTCTGATGTCAGAATCCATGTCATTTACGTAGTCCTTCTGGTGCTGATTGAATTCAGAGAGTATCTGCGTTGCCTTCTCTTGAAGGGAGTTACAGATATCCGTCATCTGATCCTCAACGCGAAGGGTGATCAGGTTGTCCAGCTGGTAGTTGTTGAATGTATTGGTTTCTCTTTCCAGAATTTCTTCCATTGTGTAGTAGGTGACATGCTTCTTCAGCTTCTGTGCTGCTCCTTGAGTGTATATCTCATTTGTGGGTTCACCACCAATGTTCTGGCCCACTGGCTCATCATCCTTTGGATCAAGATTGATTACTGGAGCTGTCTTTGCAGGCTGCTCTGCAGGCTGTTCTGGTGGAGGTGATTGGTCTGTTGCTGCAGGTTCTTGTATCTGAATATCTGGATGTTGTGTTCCCAGATCAATCTTCAAATTTTCTGCCTCACCTTGCATGAGCCCAGAAATGAGTTGTTTGTATTCAGTTCTAACTTCTTGAACGGTGGCGACATGAAGCAGACTGAGTAATGTTGCTTCTTCTTTCTTCAGCTCGTCTATTGACTTAATCTGGAGCAATGCATCAAAGATATAATATTCGTTGTCCTTGACCAGCAAGTAAAATTTTACGCGAGTTGTTGCTCCTAAACTTTCTGGGAGCAAGTGAATTCCAGGGAATTCTTGAAGCACAGAGTGTTTGGCTTCATTCTCCAGCAAGTTGATGACACTTTCTGCTTGCTGTTTCCGTTCTACGGCTTCATCAGCAGATGATCCTTCCTCATCATCCTCGCTGATTCTTTCCATTCGGTTTGGAGAGGGTGTTGCTGTTCTAGCTGCTGGAGTCTTTGTTTGTTCTATTGGTGCCTGTGGTGTTTCTTCTTCATGTTCTGGCATGTCAAACTGTTCTGCTGTTGCTTCTGGTGATGGTGATGATTCTTGAACTTTCTGTAGACTTCGTTTCTTCTGTTTTGGTTGTGAAGCTGATGTTTCTGTCTCAACAGAGCTACCTCGCTTGACTGAAGTCTTGCGAGTAGTCTTCTCCTTCACAACTTTCTCCTTTGTGGATTTGCCCTTCTGCTTCTCAACACCTTTAGAAGGTGGCATCCAAGTAGGGTTAGAACTACCCACTTCCACTGCTGCATCACGGTGTACTTCATCAATTATCTTATTGAAAAATTGTGGTGCGAGTCCCAATGACATTTCCAGCTGGTGTTGGTCCTTGGGTATAGAGAGGCTTGTGTTGAATTCAACAGCATCTTCCCAGACTTGCTGTTTGAAGTATCTTTCAATCATCAAACTGACTTTGGTGGAATGTCTGAGATTCCTCTTAACGTCCACTGAAGTTCCTCTGCCCCTGCTATCTTTGGTGTAGGTAACCAATTTGGCTTCCTTAGCCATCAGCTCAAACAAGATTCTGCTCCAGTTGACTCGAAGGTTGAGTACAACAGCAGTGAGAATTCTGAATTTCTCCGGAGTCACTTGATCATATGATCCACTGTGATTAAGAAAAATCCTCTGAACCAGTTCAAGAAGTAATTTGAATCCTGGTTGAAGTAGAGCTCTTTGGAACATTCTTCCAGTGTAGGAGATTGGTATCACCATCATGATCTCCACTGCCTCTTGCAGTTGTTGAGGAGTGATGTCATCCAAACTTAGTCCTTCGTCCTTCAACCGATATGCCTGGTTGATCATTTGGATGACGTTGTATGGAGTTTTGCTGGTTCTGTCACCAATTGGCATGAGTATATTTGCTTCAAATCCGTGCTTATCATTCTGCCATGTCAGATAAAATGTGGCAACTTGCTTTGCCAAGAACATGTTTGGATGTGCAGTGACAATATTGCAGAACCCTAACGTTATAAGAACATTCAACACAAATGTATATATATATTCATCAGTTTATATGAACACATATGAATATTCTCATATGAACAGTAACTCAGAGAGGAGAGCATATTTGACAGTCTATGAGACACGTAAATCAATACATGTAGTAAAATTGCAGATAAAAGAACAAGTATGATAGGCTTAGAACCTTTGCAGCGTGTGACCATGGCAAAGATTTCTTCAAGTTTTTGAAATCCATGGGTGTCAAGAACAGCATATGGTTCAGGCGAAAGAAACTTCTGAACCTCGGCAACGTGTTGGAGAAATAAAGAAATTTGTGGTGCCATGATCAAATCGCAAAATGTTTGAAAAGAGATTTGCAGAAATTTTGGGAAATTCTTAAGTGCTTAGAGAGAGTAGTGCTCAGTGCGATGAAAGTGAAAGTGAACAGTTTAGTGAGAGAGATCACATATATATATAACCAAGATAATCAAGCGATAATTAAAGCTGTAAGTAATTTGAAGGGTTGGATAATTTTCTCCCTTTTTAGATTTTCCCGCTTCAGTGATTTGTTTTGCCGCCTTTGGTAGCGTGTGATATACGCGCTAGATCCTAGGGTTGTAGGCGAGTGTGTGCGTATCTTCCTTTCTAATGCAACTTTCCTTTTTCCTTTTCTTGCAGGGATTTCCTCGATCCCAGTTCCCAAAGATGTGCTAATCATGACGAAGAAATAGAAGATTTAGTAAATCTAGGAAAGAAATAGACTGTAATCTCGTAGATTGATTATGGGAAGTGACGTCTTTTATCTCGGTCGCTTCAATTTCTTCAAAAAGTTCCCCCTTGACTTAGTAAGTAAGAAGTAATTTCCACTTGATACTCTAATTTGAGTAATTAATGATACGTGAAATTATTATTTCCTTCTTGACACTCTGTAAATCTTGAAAGCCTTCTGTTGTTAACGTTCTGGTAGCTTTCTGTTGTTAACGTTCTGGTAGCTTTCTGTTG